>JAOQIF010001387.1:0-18902 GCA_026260285.1 Colletotrichum sansevieriae
CTATATCCGCTTTTCTATCGCACGGGGAACTTCCTAGAAAACTTCCCTTCCTTAGCTTAGATTACTATAATTGAGGCACCCCTAAGTTGAACAAACCCGGGCTAGCCCCTCATAGTTAGCTAGTTATAGATTTCTAGCTCCTAGTTATACCCCGCTCTAACTATTTATAGTTCCTATATTATCTCTAGGAGTTCTTATAGTATTAGCTGCTAGGTAGCCTAGGGTCTTAGAGATAGCTCTAGCATAGCTGAGCTATCTAGGGCTTCTGCTGAGGGTAGCGCCTCTGCTACTAATACCCTAGGTCCTAGTATCCCCTATAGTAGTAGCACTATTAGTAGTAGGATAGGTATAATCTTTATAATTCGCTCTATAGCAATATTTCTCTCTAATTATAGATAATAGTAGTTTAGCGTAGTATTCTATAGCCTTAGCGTATTTAGGCTTAAGTTATTATAATATAATCTATATAATATTAACTAAGGCAATAGTAATAATATTATAGCTTTTGCTAATTTATTTAATCTCGCTCAAGTTATTAAGCGTAGAGTCTATAGCCCTAGCTAGCCCCTAGGTGCTTACCGTGCGATATATATTAAATATAGTATTTATTATTAGTCTATATAGCCTTAGTAGCTAATTAGCTATCTATAGCGCGTTTCTAATATCTAGCGTGACTAGTAATAAATCCGTATATCCTTAATTACTATAGGCATATTTCTCTTAGGGTGATTTCAAAATCAACTTCTCAAGTAATTATAAGGGTGTTTAAGTATATTCAAGGTTTATCTAGATCAGATAAATAGCATTAAATATAGCTTATAAGGGCGGTAATAGTAGTAGCCTTATATAGCACGCTAGCGCTATAGCCTCAGCTATAGCAGTTATTGCGATATTAGAAATTAGCCTTATTAACGAAATAGCAGTAGCAGGGTAGCCCGCACTAATAGTGCGTGCCAAGAAAAATATTTAGGAGGAGAAGTGAGGAGGCAGGTTAAGATTCAGAGGGCGGACCTGCACCTATCTGACTAGGCCTAGGAAGCTCCTGCCTGCTGAGAATATCCATAGAAATAGAGCTATGATATTATAGCAAAATTTCAAATTTTAATAACTAATAATATTACCTCCTATCTCTAAGATTTAACCTATAAATAATGCACTTATTAACTACAATTAGTGCTATAAATACTAATTTCTATATAATATGAGATAGCTATCCTCAAGATCTTTAACCTTGCGGCAACTCTCGTTGCAAGGCTCCGATCTCATGCGCCTGCCATCTTGCCCTGCAGCCTGCAGGCACCCAGAACCGAGACGTCGTTGCAGGCGGAACCCTCCGTGTCTATGACTTCGGCTGCTGCTTCCTCCCGACTGCGGCTAGCTCGGGGCGGAGCGCTGCGCACGAGATCGCCTCGTGGATAGCCGCCGCGTCACTGCGGAGCCCCTCATCATTACCTCGCTCGCATGTCTAGTAGGACCAACATGTTGCGCGACTCGGTTCTCTGCGGCGGTGGTGGTGCGGACCATGGCATTGACGGCAATGGCGACGATGGCGACTGCGTCTGCGTCTCAGGTTGCGATTGTGGCCACCGCCACCGCCATCCTCTTTTTGAGCTCCTCAATCCACCTCGCGTTGCTCTTGATATACTCGCCGAACCTGCTGACGCTCCACTTCCAGAACGATGTTTATACATTCCATTGTCTTCCGGCTCGGTGAAGGCCGCCATCTGCTGCAGGACTTGGCAGCGCTGCCGCAAGTGCAAACTATTCAACAAACAATATAAGTTAATCGATTAAAGTAATACTATTACTACTTCCTAATTAAGCAATCCCTCCTCCCTCAGAATTATTAAATACTTTGATATCTTATATACTAGCTAATAGGAAGCTATAGATTAGTCCCTGCCCTATTTATTTAGGTATGCCTAGCTACTGAAATATGCTACTATTAATAACCTCGCTATTATTATATATATTATTGAGGTTATTCGGACTACCCTTATTATACTAGATAAAGGCGTATTTTCTTAAAAACTTAATAATAGGAAGATAGGATTATAGCAATTCGAATAGTATATTTAAGGTTGCAATTAGATATTAATTATGAAAGTTTTTTATTATTATATATTATACTTATTATTTACCCCTATTACCTTACTAAACTTTATAATATCTATTATTACTATTACCTCCTCCTCTATTACTAATATATATATGATCTTAGGCGCCCCGTGCTAGCGGATATCTATATAGATCGAGGTAGCCCTTACTGCTATTATCCCTCTAAATCCTATAATTAATAACCTACTTATTATTATTATTAGTAGTAAGAGGTATATCCTCGAGTAGCACTTAATATAGCAGAGAGGCTAGGGTCGATCTAGCTAGATTCGAGAGCATAGCAACTTCCTCGTTAAGGTTATTTAGGGCTAGGCTATAGCCTCCTATTAGAGTTACTAATAATATAATACTAGAGGGACCCCTAAGGTATTTAGCGCTGCTATTACCTCTGCTGCCTTAGAGCACTTAACTCGGTATATTATTATAAGCTTCCTACTTATATAAACTCTACTCTAATAAGGCTAAAGTAGCTATTATATCTATAGGATCTCTACCCTCTTAGATAAGGATTCTAATGCTAATACTCCCTCCTCTTTAATAGCCTTATTAGACCTTCCTCTATATAAGAGGGTATAGCGTAATAATAGTAATATCCCTAAGGCTAAGATCTTAACTCTAAGGGATCTCTATATCACCTCCGTTATCTCTACTAACCTTCCTTTTACCTACTTTAAGAATACCTTCCTCTAATAGATCCTATAATACTATAGTATAGAGGTCGCTAGAGAGGTTCTATAGAGTTATATATCTATTTAGGACTACTTCTACGACTTCTAGTAATATAGAGAAGCCCTCGTAAAGTTAGAGCTCTACTTAGTAGTATCTAAAATATACCTTTTATTTAATTTATAGTTATCGCCTAATATCTATGCCTTTATAGGGGTTATATATTATTTTATTAATATTACTAGTATATTATAGTTATACCTCCTAGGCTTCTCTTAGTATTATAGAGATTATAGTAGTAATAACCTCTCGGAGACCCTCCTTAATATTATTAACTAATATAGGATATAGGACCGGATCGGAGTAACTATCTCTAATAACGCAACTAATAACGACACCTGCCTCCTTGCCTTCTACTAGGATATATCCCCTAAGATAATAAAGGAGGATATATAAGCCTAGTATATAAGGTGCTATAGCTATATACTTAACCTCGCAGCCCGGGCCTTTTTATTTAGTGCTAATAAAGAGACTCTCGAGCCTAAATCCAACTACTACTAGCTTATTAAATAATATAATAATAATCTCAACCTCTAGTAGAAGCTTAAGCCTATTAGCTAGCTCTAGAATATTATTAAGTATATCCAGGCTTCTCTATAACGGACCGAATAATACTAGAAGGCTATAGCTAAGATCGATAGCAACTCTACTAACTTCTAGATCTTCTCTAAGTTATCCTATAAGGCCTAGCTTATCCTAAATAATAATACTCGCTAGAATAGTATATACCTTATGATTAAGAGAGCTATAAAGAAGAAGAACGAGATCTAGTCTTTTATACTATTAAATAATAATAATAACGACGTTAAAAAGTATATCCCGGAAGCGGATCTACTATCTTCTAATAACTAGAAGGTTCTTGCTAAGATAGGTATAATCCTAGAGCCCTTTTATTATTAGACGAAGAGGTATAAGGGCTAGGGGGTTAGTAATAAGCATAGTTAACTTTAGGAGGTTACGATAGGCTTAGAATACCTCCTTTTATACCTTATTAACTAGAAGACCTCTTATAACTCTACGATCTCTCTTAATAATCCTTTTGAGGAGTCGTAGCTATTATAAACCCGTTCAGGATAACCCTAGTATAGTTAGTATAACTAATAAGCCCTCCCTAATCATATGCGCAAAGACTAGGTATCTCTAGCCTTATAAGCAGCCTCGCGATTTAACTCTCTCAATAAGTAGTAGCAATCCTTCCTCTATAGTAGTATTAAGTAGTTATAGCAGAAGCTCTTTTATTATTATAATAAGTTAGGGGACTCTCTACTGCTTTCTAGTATAATTATCCTCTATCCGTTATTTAGGATCTCGTATTTATAAGACGTATAGAGTAGTAACTACTAAGAGGGATAGGTTAAGAAGGCTTAGAATATACTTCTGGAGTACTTTGATAAGTAGTATTATTAGTATAGCGCGGAAGAGGATATCCCTAGCCCCGCTAGCCCTATTATTAACTATAAAGCTCGGGATAATAATAATACTTACTTCTAGCAGTAGGTTAATAGCTAGCGCTAGTAGACCCTACCCTAGATGGATAAGCTCGATCTATACCTCTATTAACCTCTAGAGAAGACCTCTAATCCCGAGTAATAGTAGTTAGACTATTCGGAGACCTTCCTAGCGCTCTCCCGGCTTGCGATTAACATTTTCGCTATGCTAGCGATAGCAGCTAACTACGAGAGGGCTTTTAGTATTATAAAGTTAACCCTTATATTATAGAGGATAAGTATAAAGCTAGATACTATAAAGAGGCTCTAGCTATTAAAAAACTAGATTAAAAAGGGGGTTATGCTGCTGAATAATAGCTTTGGATAGCTAGGTATATTATAAATAGCTTTATTATATAGGTTACGTGTTTTTATATAGTAACTTAAATTAACTTATTTATAAGTTACCTAAGTAATTAAAAACACTAAAAAGAATCTCGTTAATAGCAAGTTTGGGGGTCAAAATTGACTTGATTGCACTTGCGGCAGCGCTGGGACTTGGCGGCTGGGATCATGCAGCAGATCCCAGGAGATCCAGTCTTTTATTCGTTCAAGAAACACGTCAAACCAAGAGCAATAGCTATGATGCGAAGGGCAATAGAGATAGCCTCAGGCCTATTTCCGTTGCTATCACGAAGTGGATTTCGGGGTGCAGCGTGAATCATCTTCTTCGTACCACACTCGAGTAAGCGAACCAGACGCCACATATCATGTCGAGGTAAAACGACAACTAATCGAGCAGGTGGAAGCAGTGCAGCGCAAAATGAGGCGGGCTGATCAGGCGCGTAGAGAAGTGACGCAGGGTGAGGAAGGAGCAGGACTCTTTGCAAAAGTCCTTGAACATGCTTCTTGAGCGTCCAGGATGGAACGGATGCCGTGGGCATTCTTGAAGTCCAGATCGGTATTGGTGTTATTATCAGCATCTCGGTCGCCTCAAAGAGGCATCATCCCACTCGGAAGCCTCACGGACGACCCCAAGGTTCTTGTTGTTCGGCAGCTCGCACTTGCGTCCTCGTTCTCGAACGTCAACTTCATGCGGTCTACACCGTGCCACCGATTTGTAGTTCCCGCACGACCGGTACCTCTTGCCGGAATCCGTGGAGCAAAACTTCTTGACCGCTGGAGATGAAAAGTAGAAAATCGCTGTTCCACTGCCGTCTCCGTTTGCAGTAGTGAAGCGTCGGAGATGGCCGTGCGGGAAACGCAACCTCTGGGAAGTTATGGGTGCCCTTGGAAAACAGGCCTCAGCTTCGAAATTTGCATCCCAGAACTGTTTGGGTCGAGCGTTCTGTGCAGGGTTGAAGACGCTCGGCGCGGCCGCGGAGGGCGTGGTCAGACGGAGGTGCGCGGATGATGTCGAGTTTGCATATGTAAATGGTTCTAGGAGAAGTTTTGCCGAAGGAACCAATCAGATGCTGGGGGGTACATACAGTATTGGCAGCTGATGGTCTTTCAGCAGGTGTATGTATACAGCGGTGTGCTCTGGCTCAATGGCACCAATTGACTCATGAAGGCAATTTGGGAACCGTTGGTCTGTTTACCCATCGACGTCTCCAGAACATAGGGTGGACTTCTATGCCGGTCGGTGTGGGAGACAATTGAGTGTGGGAAAAGTAGTCATCTCCTAAGAGCCTGGCACAGGGTCGTAAAGGCCAGACAAGGCTCGTATACAGCAGTCTGCAGGGACGACTGGCTCAAATCAGGTTTTTTATTAGGTAGGCACCTACCATACTATAGTAATATAAGGAGGGCATTACCATACTTTTTTAATTAGATGAAATTTACTGATTATAGTGCTTTAACCCTACTTATAAAAACCGCTTACCTATAGCTACCTACTTAGAAACTTCTTCTTCTTTTTTTTTCTAGGTATTACCCACGTACGTAAGTATATACCCCCCCTTTATATTTCCTTTTTTTTATATTCTTCTATTATTCACTTTTTTTATTTTTATATAATTATATATAAATATTAATATATTTATATAGAATTATTTATAATACCTCCTAAGATTATAATCCCGTCTGCTATTAATAGTATAGAGCTACCTTTAAATATACTTATAAATATGCTATATAACCCTATATAGGACTACTATAGCCTGATTATAACTAAATAGTTACTCGAGAGTATATATATAACTTTATGCTTATATATAGATATACTTACTAATTTTTATATTAGATATAAACTATATCCTTTCGCCTAATATTCGCAGCTATGTTCTCAATGCACCCGAGGGCGTATATTTACTTACGATTCTCGTTTCTTATATACTAATATATACTAGGCCTAGCGACTTATCTATATTCGCAATAAGGAGCATATAAACACACCCTTCCCTACCTTTAATACTATATATAGATAGTATGCTAATAGAGTCTATATGTTTATTTATAGAAACATATAGGAGGATAATAATATGTGCGAGACCTATCTTAATAGTAATAGTCTATATACTAAGTATATTATATTTAATAATTATAGTTGCTATGCTAATTATTATTATAGTATATATAGCAAGGACTGCTCTATAAAGAAGCGTTGTAAGTTATATACTCCTATATAGGTGCTTTGAGTAGTATACTAACTTATATAGATAGGACTAAGCCTAAGAGCGCTTCTTTAACCCCGACTAAGGGTAGCTATAAGCATATAGCTGCTAATGAGCTTGCTAGTACCTATAAGCAATCAAAGGCCTCTACCTAAGAGGGTATAGATATGCTCGAGGCTAATATCAAGGCGGAGCTTGCTATATAGATACTTATAAAGCGGTTCTTAGCTAAGGCCTTCTGTAATATAGCATGCATGCTTAATAAGCTTGCGGATATCTGTGATAAGATAGGTATAAAGGTTTTTAATCCTATATATGGGAATATATAGCTAATTACTTATATATAGAGAAGTCTAAGGCTACCTAGGCTTATATATAGTTATATGCCTATGAATATAAGCGTTTTAGTCCGTTGGGTTTCGTTTAGGGTCGTTAAGTTTTAGCATAGCAAGCATAGGGTTATACGGCATTATATATAGGTATATAGATAGGGTTCAAAGCCCTACGATTACGCATATATCGATATATAACTATACTTAGCGTAGTAGTTGCAACTATAACTTCACTATTCCATACGTATTAATATAGTATTATATATAACTATTTCCTTTTAATTATAAGCGTATTTATTTATATATAATAGCCTATAATGCCTCGAAAGCGAATTAATTTAGATCAATTCTAATTAGAAATTTCTGAAAGGTTATGAGATAACTAGTCGTATAATAAAATTAATATACATCTAATCTCAATATATTAGATTTAACTCTCAAAAGCAACTTTTAAATAGTAACTTCAAAAATAGAACTTTTATCGCAAATCCTATATAATCCTTACTCTAGAGTTACTTACTCGTATTTAAGCGCTCTTTTTCTAATAATATCTCACTAACTTAAGTATTATTTATACTCTTTAAAGTAAGGGGTTTATAATAACTCCTACTAGCCTTATAGACTTATATTAGAAGAATAGTATATATTAACGCTTAAATATAGAACAACTTATAGCTGCAAAAGCTTGTATAATCGCATTATTCTAATTATTAACTCGGGAAGCATATATAGCGCGAGGGTATAGATAAGAATATCTCTATACGTTTATACGCTAATAAGGTTATCTTATTAGCTGCGATATCCTCTATAAGGCATATCGTGAAGTCTTTCCTAATAATATTACTACTCGTTTATAAGAGATGCGATATAGATAGAAAGGTTAGATAACGCCTAGCCTAAATTTTATTTAGTTACTTAATGCATACGATAAATTACTTCTATATAGCTTTGAGATCTATATAGGTATTAATACCTACTCTCGATTTATTATATAGTTTTATATTAGGATTTTAGTATATATATCTCGCAACGTAATAGCTTAATATCTTGAGGTTATTTTAAAACTTAGCTATATGCCTTTGATTATTCGTTCCGATCGTAGTATTAAGACTATAATTATAGCTAGAACCTATTAGTCCTTATTATCTTCACGCAAGAAGATATAAAATAGTAAAGAAGTTCTTATTGAATTTCGAGATTATTAGATCTTTAGAAAAAGTATTTATAACGTTAAGATTGAGAGTTAGTAGGAGCGCTTATATTAAGTATTATCTATCTTTTAGTGAGTATATATATTTATTACTTATATTTCTAAGGATTATACTAATATTATCTAGGAGTACCTTAGTTTATTACGAAGGTATAGCTTATTTCACTCCGAATTAATTACTAATCGTATTATAATATTATTTATCTTTATACCACTTATCTACTAAGACTTTGCTAACTTCATACATATATAGAATTCCCACCGCATTCTCAAATAACGCAATCGTTCTCACGTACTTAATAGCTAACTATAGTACCTATTCTATTAACTAGATCTCTAAATAGCATAAGACTACTTATAACTAATCGACCCTAAGTGCTTACGGATTATATAAGAAGCTTTAGGCTATAACTAAATCGATTTAGATACTTACTTATATCTAAGTATAGTTCTACTTTATCAAGATATCCTATATATAGCACCTAATCTTCCTAATAGTAGGTATTTAAGGGTTAATATAACAAAGTTTCCCTAACTTAAGTAGTATCTCTTTTTACGAGAGAAGTTATAATAATATTACCTCTATAAAAGCTTACCTAAACTTATACTTCTCGATATACTAAGTAGTAGGATATAATAGCTTAAAGAGTATTTACTATTAAAAGGTATTAATATTAATAATCTAGTATTAGAAGAGATAGAGAGTAAACTCGATAAAAGGGGGGGGGATTGAAGTAAAAAGGGAAGTTTAAGATATTATATCTCTATATAAAAGGGATTTTTTTTTGATTTCTAGTCTTTCTATTTATACTATTCTATTTATTTCCTTATATACTACTATACCCTTATTTAGAATTATCTTTAGTTTAATCCCTCTTTACTTTAATTATTTCTTCTAAATAAGGTTTAACTAGAGTAGTATCTTATTAATTAGAACGAGTAAAGTCTAAAAAGGACAATTTATAAGAGACTTCCTTTATAGTTATTTATAAAGATATTCTAGCAAGAGCCTTTGCTAAAAGCTTCCGAGTAGTACTTATTTGGGATCGAGTAGAGATCGTTAGTTATTATTTAACTTTAATAGCTAGCTTAACCTTATTTTAAAGCTTAGACTAAGGTTTTTGCTCTAGTTATTTCTTATCTTCTAATATAGATTTATCTACTAGCTTAATCTCTTGTTGCTTTGCTTTAGGTATTATTAAAATAGATGCTTTAACTTACTTATAAACTTAAACTTTTTTAGATAAAACTTAATTAAGTATTAGTAGGTTGATAGAATTAAAGCAAGTAAGTAATAAAGAGCAAATATTCTTCTTAATAGGTATTATAGTATCGTATAAGAATTCGCTAAGGGATATAGCTATATACGCTTTATTGAGGTAGTAGGTAATATATATAGGGTTTTTATTATTAATAGGAATTGCTTTCTATATTCAATCGAGGTATTACTTATCTATAATAAACCGACTAAGGATTACTCGAATTATCTCCTTATATAACTAGTATTTTATTACTAGGATAAAAGATAGCTAAGTTATAAAGCATTTAAGGAGAGGAATATAGGTATATATTAGGACTTTGAACCTATACTCGTTAACTTTATAGTATATAACTATATATAATAGTAGAAGGATATCGATCGTTAGGGAGGGTGCTAGTGCCTTCTTTATAGCCTGGATACTAGCTTCGCGTTCGTTCTTCCTAGTTATAATATAGCTATAAAAGGTTATAGTAGTTTAAATAGATATAGGGTTCGCAGGGGTTAAGAAGGCGGGAGGTTTTATAATTAGCTTTAGTAGGATATAAGTAGGAGGGACTTTATTAGTCTAAGAAAGTTAGGAACTAGAAAAAAGGGATTAATACTAAATAACATCTATAAGGTTAATTATATCTAGGATCGGAATCGATATAAGATTTATACTATATATTAAATAGAAAGATACTAGCTAAAGTCAGGCTTTAAGGTAGTATAAGCTGCTACTTAGATACTCGATCTCCCTTATAATAAGGAATACTATATGAAAGGAAATATTTCAAAGATAGCGTGATATATTAGGATTTAAGTTATATAGGTTAGATAAAGTATGCGATTTAGAAAAAAAATTAGATTAATTAAGTATAGGTGCGATCTTATCTATATATATATAATTATAATATGATATTTAGTTACGTACTAAAGAGAGCGTGAGTATAGTGACCTAAAGCAGTTAGAATTTAATTTGAGCCAGTCGTCCCTGCAGACTGCCGTACTCGTAGCCAATCCGCGGCTCTATATCATGGAGTTGTGGGGTTCTGTACTTAACGTCACAACAGTACATTATCGCTGCTTCAGTAGAGCCTGAGATAAGCTGAACAGGTGGTTATCGGAGCGGAAGAATATTACGGGGAAACACCTCTAAGTCTTGGGTCCCCACTCCAAAAGCTGCCGCTGTCACGGGTGATTTTGGAGCCAAAACCTGCCGGACCACTCCAAAATCAACCGTGACGTCACTCGCTTTTGGCAGCGTTTTACCTCATTGGCGCCGATTGACCTGAGGTAGAATTGGGTGCAGCGCCACACTGGTATTCGGAAGTGGCTGAGCTCCCGTCTCTCTTTCAACTAACTAGCCCGGAAGCATTCAGGAGCGCCATAAACTCCTTCCTGTTATAGCGCGCTAACTAGCGTTAATATTTTAAGGCAATATCTTAAGGGATATATCTCGCCCGGATTATGAGTGCTCGTGAGTGCATTAAGCTGGCATCCATCTTCAGATATCTAGCCCAGGGGCGCGATGTTATTAGTCATTGGAGGATGCTTGCTGCACATATTGAAACAACGCGTTGGAAAAGCTCAGGGCCTGACGCTTGTAATGAAGGAGAGTGGTACTCAACTGCGCCAGCCCTCTCACGTCCGCTAATGGTTCCGGAACGGATGGTTGAATACGAGCTTCTTTGCCGTCCAGCGGCGTCATTTGGTTCGGACGCACTCCTGCAGACACGTAGGGGCTATTCGATTTCATATCCTCTCCAAGTGGCTGCCGGAAGGGATTCCACCCATTCATCAATCCCCGACCATACGTCTCGTATCAGGAATATATCACAAACGGGTATGGTGCAGAGTGAAAGAGTCAGTATAGATAGGTGCAAAGTCGGAATATTCATTACTCTCTAGCCCTCCTATCTACTATATAAAGGTATATAAGGGCTAGTAGACTTATCTAGGGAGCTACCTAGTACTCCCTATCTATAGATTTCCCTGGGATAGCCTATTATCTAAGGCGCTACTTAGTATCCCCTTTCTATAGACTCTTATAGGGTAGTCTAATACGTCCTTTTCCCTATAATCTTATCCTAGCTTATAATATAATCCCCCCTCTCTAAACTAGTCTATCCTTAGATTAAGCTACTCTATAGTTATCTAGAGGGTACCTAGTGCCTATTTATAAGTCTTCTTAATTCCTAGTTCCTATAGGTCTAGAATTCAGCATCCCTAGCTCTAGCTATATAACTCTTCCTTAGATAGCTAGGTAGCTTAGAGAAGTAGTTAGCTAGTAGGGAGGCACCTAGTCCTCTACCCTAGCTACTCTTATAGCTCTCTTCTGAAAAGTTATAGCTTAGAGGAGCTCAGAGGAGCAGTTAGCTAGTAGGGAGGCATCTGGTCCTCTACCCTAGCTACTCTTATAGCTCTCTATATAAAAGGTACTCAGAGGAGCTTAGAGGAGTAGTTAGCTAGTAATCCCTAGCTACTCTTATAGCTCTCTATCTAAAAGTTCTAGGACTACCTAGTAGTTATCTGAATATCTATAGCTTAACTTCCTCGCAAGGGTTATTCCTTCCTTTATAGGGTTGCGCTAAAATATATTATTATTCAGGCTTGTTTTTATTACTTTAAATTTACCCTCTGAATTATTATATTTTCTATTTATTATTATATTTTTAGTAGCTTTATAGGGGTAATAAAGATATTCTCCCTCTAGGGGTAAAAGAGGTTATTATTATTATCTAGGGGTTACTAGTAGTTATCTAGTAGTTATCTACTACCTCCCTATATATAATAGGGTTAAATAAAGTTAAGTAATATAATAATCTAGGGATTATATTTTATTTTAGCTATATAAAAAGCTAATTTTAGTATTAAGTTGAAAAGTATAAATATTATTTGAAATTTCGCCCTGCTAAAATCCTTCCTCCTACTTCTTTAGATTATAATACTAACGCTACTACTAGTAACTTATCGTTAGCCTCCTGCTCCCCTATTATTAACTTCATCTTAATTATTATATAATGAATCTATTATTATATCTTCTGCTGCTAACGCTGCCCCCTTCCCTACTAATACGCTAGATGCCTCCTATATCCCTATAATAAGTGAGCACTAGGCGTGCTCCTGCTGCTGCTACCTCTTAGCATAGGCGAAGTAGGAGCTGCCTAAGGATAATATTCCTAAAATCAAGCTTCTTATAAGCTTAATTATCTACTTTAAGAATAATAATAAGCACCTAGTACTAAGCTAGTACTTATCTAATATATTACTAGCTTAGCTTTAGAATTTATTATTAATTTATATAATTTTAGATACTTTAACTAAATATAAGTATTATATTAAAATAAGTAATAGCAAAGCTTATATTAATATAAGTTTTATATATTATTTTCTAGTTCTTAGCTGCTAACTCTCTATAGCCTACTTATTATATAATAAGCGCTACTAATAAGCTAAAGCGCCTTATAGATAAGGGTAGTTCTAAGCCTGATATTTAGGCCTAGTATGCTAAGAATAAGGTAGGTTATCTAGTACCTCTCTAGTGCCTCTCTAGTATCTAATTATACTTAGGAGGAGATCCTTGCTACCTAGCTTATAGTTAAGAAGGCCCTCTAGGCTAAAAAGAATAATACTAATATCACGCTTAAGAAGCATAAGGTAGAGGAGGCTAAGATCTCTATAGAAATAGAGGATTACTAGGTAGCTACTTTAGAAGAGGCTACTACCTATTAGTAGCACCTCTCTAAAGAAGTAGAGAAATAGATTAAGTTATTATATAAATAAAATAAGGAGCTCTGCTATTACTACTCTAAGATAGAGTAATTCGATAAGTATTAAATAGAGGTATAGGAGTTATAAGCTATATATACCTAGGAGTTGCTCGACTCCTATAATAAAGTTATAAGTCTATATAAGCCTTGCTAGTACCCCCCTAGTGCTTATCTAGTTAATTTCTAATATTTTCTAGAGTTACGAGGTTATTACTATTAACTCTAGTAGCGAGGATAATAGCTCTAATAAGATAAGCGCTAGCGCCTAGGGGATTTAAAAACTTCAGGAGCGCCCCTAGTAAGCTGCTAATAATCTCTAGGTGGTATTTAGTTGCCTTTAGGTATTTTCTCATCTTTTTCTATCTTATTAGTAGCCTTCAGGCGTCTCTTTTCTCGCCTCGTTAGGAGGCCTTTAGGCTAATAAATTGAAATACCTAGATAGCATACCCTATTTCTAACTAACTACTAGTTACCTATTGAATTATATAGGGATCGCGATATTTCTACTTATAATTAGGCTTCGTAGTTATTTTATAAATCAATAGATATATTATATTATAGTTCCTATGAATTATCTAGTTCGCTATAGCCCTTCTATTTAATAAGGTACTAATAGTTCTATTTAGGGCCCCTATAGGTAATAATATAGTCTACTATATAGATATTATTATTATTATTATTAATTAGGATTTCTCATAGTAAGATGGCTAAGCTAAAAAAAAAGGCTCTAATTCCATAGGCGTGAAAATATTATAGATTTAGTACTTTTTATCGACCTAGAGCTTATCCGCTCCTCTCCTATTAATTACCTATTAGATCCTAAATAGGTAGCAAAAATAATAGGGTCCTCTTTCGTTATACTTATAAATTCATACTTATCGGTGTTCGCATAGAGGCTATTAGCTTCTAACCAGCCGAGTGCCTATAAGTACCTATCTCACTACCTCTATATAGGAGTCTATATCGTTAGTAAATATCAAGATATTATCCAAATATTCAATATAAATAATATCAAGCTTTAGTCGACTTATCCTTCCTTCCTCTTCTAGCCTCTATTAATTAATTAACTAGTTCTTTACTAGTATCCTCTTTATTATTCTAATTAGTGGGTATCTCATCCTAAGTTTAGCTATTTAGTAGTTCCTATCTAGCAGGGGACCCTGCCTCCCTAGTAGACCTGCAGGTAGGTATTCTTATTATATATTATATTGCTCTAATAGTTTACACCCTTATTAGCATAGGTAAGAGAGAAGAATATATTATAAATAGGTATAGTATAGAGTAAAAGAGTTAGTATAGATAGGTATAAAGTTAGAATATTTATTCTTCTCTAGCCCTCCTATTTATTATATAAAGGTGTGTGAGAGCTAGTAGACTTATCTAAGGAGCTACCTAGTACCTCCTATCTATAGACTTCCCTAGGATAGCTTATTATCTAAGGCGCTACTTAGTATTCCCCTTCTATAGACTCCTAGGATAGCTTATTATCTGAGGTACCACCCGGTATCCCCCTTCTATAGACTCCTATAGGGTAGTCCGATAAGTCCTTTTCCCTATGATCTCATCCTGGCTCGTGACAGAATGCCAGATCTAGTGTTATTTTCAGCTCAGATTAGGATCGAGAGACGATATGTTAAGGCCTCTAGTGACTAGGTGGTTGCGCGGGGAAATCGCTTGCTGGGAGAATTCATGGGTCGATCAGACGACCTTTCACCGAGATCAATATAGTACTCCTACATTTCCTCATCCCCGACTCGATGCAGTCCTCGTGGAGCCAGTGAAGGCCGCGGCCATGTGCTCGAGCTGCTACTGGCGTTAGAAGGCAAATCTGGGGACCTTGGGGCATGGCCTGGAGTGGCGTCTCGTGTTAGGGCTAGTAGTAGAGTTTTCAGCTATTCTTATCTACGTTCTAGCGGAGCTTAGCCTATATAGGCGCTAGGCTGAGCCAGATCTTATCTTAATAAGTAATAGTATCCTAGCTCTCTTATTTATAGGCACTAGCGAGGTTCCTCAATAGAATAGATACTGAGATTGAGTAATCTGTTCGCAATGGGTGCAAAACTATAGGATACCCTCGGCATAGCAGTCTTTAGTTAGTGGTAGCTGTTATCGTGTGCATGCAGCAGGTCTGGACCACGCGTTGTGAGTAGTGATGCAAAAAGCCCATGGGTACCAAAATGGGTAGTACCCAAAATCACCCACGGGTACTCTACGGGTACCCAAATTACCCATAGGTCTAGCCCACATTAAAAGCCTATAGGTAACGTAGCCTATGGGTTAACCTGCCTATAGGTAGCTTACTTATATATAAATAACTATAGGTAGTAGTTATAAATCAATCTTAAGGATCCTATTAAAAATAAGGTATATTTAGTATAAACTATTAACTTATAATAATTAATATAAAATTCAAAAACTATTTATATTAGAAGATAAATAGAACTAGGATAGCTATAAAAAAATTACTTTAAGTCCTTTAAATATAAGGCATATTCTAAGTTATATAGAAGTAAGTAAAATCTTAAATTTAATTGCTATTAGAACTAGAGGAGATATAATAGGAATATTACTAGGTAGTCCTCTTTTGCTTCTAGCATTAAGTCCTAGACCTAATATCTAAGGATATACTAAATAGTTACTAAGATATAGGGGGTAGAGGGGAGTAGCTGAGGTAAGAGAGTTAACTTAAGAGCTATTATATCTAAGTACTTAATAAGTTATATAAGTACTTATTAGTAGAACTATTGCTATTATTATTATTAGAAATAGCTTAACTTAGCCTAAGAGTAAATAAGCGAGGTCTATCTCCTTTAAAAGTAATAGAGATATTTATTATCTTATTAATAACTATTAGATAGTTTTTAATTTATTCCTTCTCTAAGAGAGCAGAGTATTAAAAAGATTCTCTAATAATATAAAGCTATTCCCTAGTAGCTTTTATAATATTATTATTAAAAGCTTCGTTAAGTATTATCTAAGCTAACTAGGTTTTATATTACTAAGTAATCTTAATACTTAAGATCTTAAAGATAGTCTTAGCTAAAAAGTTAAAATAAGAGTAGTAATAGATAAGGCAGGCTAGGCTAAAGGAGTATTTAAGGGGATAGATATTAGTTAGATATATAAGTAATCCTAAGCAATCTAGTAAATACTATAGAATTAAGGATAGCTACTTTCTAAGTAGGCTTAGAATTCTTATATAGTTTCTATAGGATATATAACTAAATATATTAGATATATAAACGCTTAGTATAAAATATAATATCTTACTTATATTAAGAAAGTTATTATAATTAGCCCTAGCTTGCTAATATATTAATATATTTCCCTATTCTAAGTTAATAATAGGGATTACTATAAGGGATTGCTATAATTACCTATTTTTTAGACTATAGGATATTAAGCTATAGAGCGTATACCTTAGGCCTTAGGTTAGAGGTTAATAGGAGTCCTATTATTATAGGTCTGAATAATATTCCCTTATATATAGATTAATAAATACTTATTATACCTAAGTTCGTAAAGTAGTTAAAGAATAGAGATCCTCAAAGTAATTTGCAAAGTTAAATTAGGTATCCTAAGCACTTAAGACCGAGGTACTAGGTTCAGGGGTAAGTAAAATAATAATACTATAGATATTAAAGGAATCTTTAGAAACTATCTTCTTAATATATATTAGTAGCTTCTCTTATCCCTTTTTAGTAGCTTATAGAAGGTTCTTAACCTATAAACCGCCTGAACCTGAAGCTTTCTCCTTAAGTATAATAATATAAATATATAAGTAGATTATTATAACTTATAATAGAGTAAATATATAACTAGGGGTTAGACTATTTTAGTAGCGAAGAAGGTTAGTAAATAGTAGGAAGGGATTAAGGATATTAATAAGAATATTAAGGGCTTCCTAATCTTTCTTACTAAAGGAATATTAATTAGAACGAGGGTATTTTTTAAACTAAGCGATAATTATTAATTTTAGCTCTCTTGTATAGATATATATAAGTATAGTAGAGTTCTATCTTATTTATATATCTTATAAGAGGCGAAGTAGCCTCTTTAACTTATAAATAGATACTTAGAGGTTAAGGAACTCTTATATTCTTAGAGTAGAAAGTTTTAGAGAGATTACTAACTATTATATCTATAATCTTATTAATATATATCTATCAATAAGGGCTTAAAATTTATATCTACTTTTTGAATAAGATATATAAAGAAGATAGAAGAATATTTATTATCTTTAGTATTAGGGTCTTCCTTATTATTAGAGGCTTCCTTATTAATAGAGTCTTCCTTATTATTAGGGTCTTCTTTATAATTAGAGTCTTCCTTATTATTAGAGTCTTCCTTACCCTTAGGCTATATTTTAGAGAGTTGAGATTCTAGAGATATATCCTTTACCTCTACCTTAAGGGTTATAAGAATTACCTTAATAATAAAGTTAAAGATATACGCTAAATAGCAAATATAATATACTAGCTAGACTAGTAATACTAAATCCTTAGTAAGTTCCTTAGCTAGGATTTTAGGTTTAAAGGCGAGATAAATATCTACTAAGATAGTCTAGAAAGTAATTGCTTTTTAGGTTTTTTAATATATTGCTTTTAGGAGTTATATAATAGCTTTTCCTTACTTTAGTACTATATATCCACGATTTATATTAATAGCACCTAGAAGGACTTTCTATAACCTCTATTACTTATTAATATAGTAATAAAGGATGCTAAGTAAGGCATACTTCAGACCGGGGTACTCTAAATATTAATTATAAGGGAGACTTAAGTATTAGGAGGAATTAACTAGATAGCTACTTGCGAAATATATTAAGCCGCCTTAGATATCTTTTTTAGAGGGTTATTTAGGATAGGAGATAGTAAAGAGGACTTAGTAATAAATAAAAGTATTTAAATACTAGATTTAAAACCGAGTTAAGTAAAGGATTTATCCTAATTATAAAATAAACTAGTGCTTATAATTAGGAGGTAGGGATAATTCCAGATGCCTATTTATAGATTACTATAAATAATTACTATAATACTAAGCTAACTTATAGGCACTTAGCCCTACCTATGCTATTAAACTCTAAGATATGCTTTTGAGTTATAATACTGCTATATAGTACTTATACTAGTATTCTTAATAAATAGATAAGTGAATAATTAATAATAATGCTTATAAACTAACTTTAGCTCCCTAGAAGCAATATAATAGCTTTAGTGAAATTATTCCTAGTATTTAGTCCTATATAGGAGAGTCTAGAATAATTTTGCATTTGATTTCCGTTTAGACTTTAACTACCCGGACTAAGGGTTATATTTACTAAGTTTAACCTACTTATAATACTATAGTAGAGTTTTCTAAAAAGATAAAAAAAGTTAAATAGTTTTAAGAATAAAGATAATAGTTTATAATTAGGTTTATAACTCGGGAGGTATAGATAGGACTAGGAGAGATCGAGTAG
>JAOQIF010001388.1:0-18887 GCA_026260285.1 Colletotrichum sansevieriae
GTTTTATCCTAAATAAGCTCCCTTATTATAGCACGTAGGATATATTATTCTAGTATAGTAACCCTAGCTCCCCCTAAGTCCTCTAGCCTATTGCTATTCTCTCGTGGAGCAGTTAGCGTGGTACCTATATATGCTTTCGTGCGGGTGATAGCGCTAATATGTATACTTATATATAGTAGCTTATTAGTACCTATCGTGGGGTAGTGCTGACTTAAGGGTGAGGATCTCTTAACCTTAGAGCTAGCCCTCTAGTAAGGTTCTTATATGCTTTGCTAGACGGCTTGGGTATAAGTTCTTATAACTACCGTAGTTCCTTTAAGCTTAGCAATATACTAGTAAATATTTACTAAAAGCTAGCTAATAAGCCTAAGTTTCTTTCTAAGGGTAGGAAGTATATTATCTACCTTAGTATCTTCTACTATATAGTTAGGGCGTTATAATAGTCTATCTACTAGATTAGTAACCCCTAACTTATACTAGATTTCAAAGTTAAATGCTAATAGGTAGTAGACCTATTGCGCGAGTCTTCTGCAAATATCTCGCGTAGGCGTAGCGAGCACTCCTTTTAGCGCTATATAGTCTATAAGTATTATAAATTTCTCAGGAAGTTCTTATAGGTACTACGCCTAGTAATCTAAACTTTCTATATTAGCAAGGAGTTCCTATTGCCTTATAGCCTAGCGCCTCTCTATATCTAAGAGCTTCCTTAACTAGAAGGCTACTAGGTGCTAAACTATGCTATACTTCTATAAAAGCATGCTAGACGCTACTTAAGTAGATGCATTAGTCTCGACCCTAGTTTCTAATATTAGGTTATAGTATCTTAGTATTAGAGCTTTAGCGAATACTCTACGAAGTATCTCAAATACGATCTATATCTCCCCTATCTAGGCAAAGGCTCCCGACTTCATGCTATTCTAGCTTCTCTTAAGTATACTAGTTATAGGGGCTATAATATAAGGATATCTTATAATAAACTTATAGTAAAAGTTATAGAAACTAAGGAATACTTAGATATCTCTAAAAGACTTTAGCACTAGCTATTCAGCAACCGCTCGGACTCTATCCGGGTCTATCCTAATACTATCTTAAGTAATATAGAACCCTAGAAAATCTACTTCTATCTAGTAGAACTTATACTTCTTTAGTTTTATAAATAGCTTAGTAGCCCTTAAGTAGCATAGGATAGTATAGAGGTCTTTAGTATACTATTCCCTTATATCTAAGTAGATTAGAATATTATCTAGGTATATAATATAGCAAGTATCTAAAAGGTTAGCAAGTATTTAGTAAATATACGCCTAAAAAGTTGCTAGGGTATTCATAAGCCTAAATAGTATTATAGTATACTCGAAGTGCCTATATTGCGTTCTAAATGCTATTTTCTACCTATTTGCCTTATTAATTGCAATTTAGTAGTATACCTCGCTTAAGTTAATCTTTAAAATAAAATTTACTCTAGTAAGTATATTTAGAAGCTTGCTAATTAATAGCAGAAGATAATAGTTCTTTACCGTGATTTTGTTTAGTCCCTTATAATCTATATATAGTTATAGGCTTCTATCCTTCTTAGGTATAAATAGCACTAGTGCTCCTATAGAGCTAGTTAAGCGGTATATATAGCCTGCTGCCTCTATATCCCGGATATACTTAGCGAGCGTTTATAACTACTCTACTAATATAAGGTATATTAGTTTATATAGGGGTTCCTTGCTAGGTTTTAGTTTAATATAATATACTACTCCCTTTAGCCTCGGAACTTTCTTTATATTCTCCTTATTAAAAATATTAATAAAGTCTTTAAGTTCCCTAGGAATCTTCTTCTCCTACTTATTATCTAGCGAGTATTCGCCTAAGGATTCTATATCCTTCTTATTAGGGCTTATAGCACTTATTAGGTATATAATATAAGCCTATTAGCCGTTCTCTACAATCTCTTAGATAATCGCCTCTAGCTTAGCAAGCGAGAGGGGTTTATATAACTAGGTATATATATAGGTATCTATATAGATACCTTCCTATCCTATTAAGTTATTAGATAGAAGGATATCTCCTACTCCTTTAGGGCGAGGGTTTATAATAAAAGCCTAGCGAATCTTCTGCAGGTAACCCTAACTATTTATAAGGAAGAATATAAGCTAGTAGACCTTGCTTATAAGCGTAGGCCTTCCCTAGAAATCTACTAATTCAGGGGCTATAATACTAGTAGCCTCCTTTAGTTAGAGCCTCTTAACGAGGTCTTCTTATATAATATCTACTACTATATAGGTATCTATATTAACCTCTAGTTTGACTTCGCTAGATGCTCGGAGCGCTAATACCTATCGCTTAATAATCTATCCTATTAGAACTAAGGTGATTTCTAGCGTAGTACCCCTCGGGGTTATATCTATACCTACTCGTTTCCCGAGTCTTTAGTATTAGTTATACTAGGTACTAAGATCGCGCTTATCCTACCCTGCCTTAGGTTTAGGTTCTAATTACTACCTATTAGCTGCACACGGGGTTTAGTATAATTAGGGGAGATATAGCTATACTTCTTATAGTTATAGTATTAGGATCCCTAGGAGTTAATAGATATACTACTAGCGCTAGGCGTTATGCGAGTATCTGCTAAGTAGTCGTTCTAGGATGGGGTCTCTAGTTAGCAATCCCTTAAGTCTATCGACCTAGGGGGTTATAAGCTGCTCTTATAAGGGCGGTCTAGAGAGCCCGAGTATAGTCGCTTATATAACTCGGAATAGCTAGTAGATATTCCCCCGCGTCTCCTTTCTATAATCTCCTATAATCTCTATATATATAGGGCGATAGTATATATATTAGTATAGTTAATATCTTACTTAAAGAGTTTATCCTTTAGGGTTCTAATAAGGCCCTAAAAGAAGGCGTACGCCTTTATATTGCTAATGCTTAGCTTGCTAAGTACTCGGTTAATAGACTCCTATTAAGCCTAATATATAATTAGTTTCTTATCGTCCTTCTAATAGCACTATCTTAAAGTATTATAGTAGTTCCTTTCTTAGAGCTCGGGTATAATATACTACCTGCTTATGAAAATTCTAAAGTCTTCTTATTTAGGGTCTATCTAGTTCCCCGACTTATCTATAAGTATTTGCTAATAATTCTGCTATTCTATTTATAAGGTATGCTCTATTATACTCAAAGCCTACTAGATATACTAGCTATTAGAGTAGCTAAGGCGGTGCTTAAAAGCCTCTTTAACTATAACGAGCTAATCTTCCCTTATTATACTAGTAGATTCGCTAGTAAGGCGCGCTATATTATAATTTAGGGGTTTTTTATAAACCTTAGGCGATTGCTTAGTAGGAGCTCGGTTGCTTAATATAGTAGCAATTAGCTCCTATTAGTTAGCTATTATAGTTATAATCTATTATATTAGCACTTAGCTAGTTGCTTTATCTAGCCCTCTAGCTTAGGCTAGCCTATTAGCTATAGCTATGGATATATAGCCCGTTAGCCCGTCTGGTTTATAGGAAGGGGTCTTATATTCCCTATTCTTCTATATACGCTCGTTATCTACATAGCGAGCGTTCGGCATAAGTAGCCCGTTCTCTTCGGGGCTCTTAG
Organism: Colletotrichum sansevieriae; assembly: GCA_026260285.1. Lineage (NCBI taxonomy): Eukaryota > Fungi > Ascomycota > Sordariomycetes > Glomerellales > Glomerellaceae > Colletotrichum > Colletotrichum sansevieriae. Next base: position 3,589 of record JAOQIF010001388.1, read on the forward strand.
CCTCGCTTAAACTATAGCTTCTTGCCTCCCCTCGTTAGCTCGTATTATCCTCTGATTACTCGCTAGGGTTAGCTTCTTTATATAGGTTCGCACGGGCTATTTCGCTCCGCTCTTAGCGAATGTTAGGTATAGGTTCTTTAGCCTAATTAGTAAGCATTACTTAAGTATATAGTGCTATTATTATTACTAACCTTCCTAAAGCAGGGTAGAAGCAAAAGAATTATAAAGGTATCGAGAGGCTAAGAGCTATAGTTAGATTAAACTAATAGTAGAAGCACCTAAAAGATAGGATCTATATTATTATACTACTTTTATTCACTTCCTCTAAGATCCTTTATTTCTAGCCTTTAGTAAGTATTCGCTAAGTCTTTGCTATAAGGGTTCTATACCCTAGACCTATAGGCCTCTCTATCCCTTCGGCCTATATTAGCTGAAGCGTCTCCGGTTTCTCCGGTCTGGGTATCCAGTCCCTTATACTAGTTAAGTAGTATATATAGCCTGCTGCCTCTATATCCTGAATATACTTAGTAAGTATTTATAATTGCTCTGCTAATATAGGGTATATAGGTTTATATAGATGTTCCTTGCTAGGCTTTAGTTTAATATAATATACTACTCCATTTAGCTTTAGAACTTTCTTTATATTCCCCTTATTAAAAGTATTAGCAAAGTCTTAAATTTCTCTAGGAATCTTCTTCTCCTACTTATTATCTAGCGAGTACTCGCCTAAGGTCTCTATATCCTTCTTATTAGGGTTTATAATATCTATTAGGTATATAATATAAGCCTATTAGCTATTCTCTATAATTTCATAGATAATTACCTCTAGCTTAGTGAGCAAGAGGGGTTTATATAACTAAGTATGTATATAGGTATTTATATAGATACCTTCCTATCCTATTAAGTTATTAGATAGAAGGATATCTCCTGCTCCTTTAGGGCGAGGGCTTATAATAAAAGCTAAGCGAATCTTCTATACCTAACTCTAACTATCTATAAGGAAGAATATAAGCTAGTAGACCTTTCCTATAGGTATAAGCCTTCCTTAGAAATCCACTAATTCAGGGGCTATAATACTAGTAGCCTCCTTTAGCTAGAGTCTCTTAATAAGATCTTCTTATATAATATCTATTGCTATATAGATATCTATATTAACCCCTAGCTAGACGCTTAGAGCGCTAATACCTATCCCTTAATAGTCTATCCTATTAGAACTAAGGTGAGTTCTAGTATAATACCCCTCGGGGTTGCTTCTACACCTACTTATTTCCTGAGTTTTTAGTATTAGCTATACTAGGTATTATAATTATACTTATCCCACCTTATCTTAGGTTTAGTTTCTAGTTGCTACCTATTAGCTATATATAGCTTTTAGTATAGTTAGGGGAGATAGAGCTATACTTCTTATAGTTATAGCATTAGGGTCCCTAGGAGTTAGAGGGTATACTACTAGAGCTAGGTATTGCGCAGGTATCTGCTGAGTAGTTATTCTAGGATACGGTCTCTAGGTAGCGGTCCCTTAGGTCTATTAACCTAGGGGGTTATAAGCTACTTTTATAAGGGCGGTCTAGAGAGCCTGAGTATAGTTACTTGCGCGACTTAGAATAGCTAGTAGATATTCCTATATACCTTCTTTCTATAATCTCCTATAATCTCTATATATATAGGGTAATAGTATGCATATTAATACAGTTAATATCCTGCTTACAGAGTTCGTTCTTTAGGGTCCTAATAAGGCCCTAAAAGAAGGCGTGCGCATTTATATTACCTATATTCAGCTTGCTAAGTGCTTAGTTAATAGACTCCTATTAAGCGTAATATATAATTAGTTTCTTATTATCATTCTAATAGTACTATCTCAAGGTATTATAGTAATTCTATTCTTAGAGCTTAGGTGCGATATATTACCCTCTTATAAAGATTCTAAAGTCTTCTGATTTAGAGTTAACCTAATTCCCTAATATATCTATAAGTATTTGCTCATAATTCTGCTATTCTATTTATAAGATATGCTCTATTATACTTAAGGCCTACTAGATATACTAGCTATTAGAGTAGCTAGGGCGGTGCTTATAAGCCTCTTTAACTATAATAAGCTAATCTTCCCTTATTATACTAGTAGATTTGCTAGTAAGGCGTGCTATATTATAATTTAGGGGTTTTTTATAAACCTTAAGCAATTACTTAGCAGGAGCTTAGTTACTTAATATAGTAGTAATTAGCTTATACTAGTTAGCTATTGAGGTTATAGTCTATTATATTAGTACTTAGCTAGTTACTTTATGTAGCCCTCTAGCTTAGGCTAGCCTATTAGCTATAGCTATGGATACCTAGCCCTATAGCCTATCTAGTCCATAGGAAGGGGTCTTATATTCCTCATTTTCCTATATATACTTATTATCTAAGTAGCGAGCGCTTAGCATAAGCAGCGTATCCTCTTTAGGGCCCCTAGCCTTGCTTAAAGCATAGCTCCTCGCCTCCTCTTATTAGCTTATACTAGCCTCTAATTATTTACTAGGGTCGTCTTCTCTATATAGGTTTATATAGACTATTTTGCTCTGCTCTTAGCAAATATTAGGCATTAGTTCTTTAGCCTAATTAGTAGGTATTACTTAGGTATATAATACTATTATTATTACTAACCTTCCTAAAGTAAGGTAGAAGTAAAAGAATTATAAAGGTATTTAAGGGCTAAGGGCTATAGTTAGGTTAAACTAATAGTAGAAGTACCTAAAAGGTAGGTCTAGTATTATTATATTACTTTTGCTTGCTTCTTCTAAGATCCTTTTTTTTCTAGCTTTTAGTAAGTACTTACTAAATCCTTGCTATAAGGGTTCTATGCCCTAGACCTATAGGCCTCTCTATCCTTTTAGCCTGCGCTAGCTGAGGTGTCTCCAGCTTCTCCAGCCTGGGTATCCAGTCCCTTGTAAGTAGCCCATAGGTAGTATAGAACTATATAGAGGTCCTTCATATATTATTCCCTAGTATTTAAGTAGATTAAAATATTATCTTAGTATATAATACAATATATATCTAGTAAGATAGTAAGCATTTAGTAAATATATACCTAGAATATTACTAGGATATTAATAAGCCTAAATAGTTTTACTATATATTTAAAATACCTATATTAGGTTCTAAATATAGTTTTCTACTTATCTACCTTATTAATTATGATTTAGTAGTATACCTTATTTAAATCAATTTTAGAGACAAACTTCGCTCTAGTAAGCTTATCTAAAAGCTTGCCAATTAATAAGAGAGGATACTAGTTCTTTATTAGAATCTTATTTCATCCTCTATGATCTATATATAGTTATAAGCTACTATCCCTCTTAGGTATAAATAGGACTAGTACTCTAACAGAACTAGTAGAGCAGTAAATATAGCTTGTTACCTCTAACTCCTAAATATATTTAGCAAGGGTTTATAGGTATTCTATTAATATAGGGTATATTAGCCTATATAGGCGCTCTTTACTAAGTTTTAGCTCTATATAATATACTACTCCCTTTAGCTTAGGAACTCTCTTTATACTTTCCTTATTAAAAATATTAATAAAGGCTTAAAGATCCCTTAGGATCTCCTTTTCTTAACCCTTATTTAGTAAGTATTTGCCTAGAGTATTAATGTCTTTCTTATATGGGCTTATAGCGCCTATAAGGGATATAATATAAGCTCTTTAGCTATTGTCTATAATTTCCTAAATAGCTACTTCTAGCTTAATAAGCGAGATATATTTATATTACTAGGTATATATATAGGTATCTATATAGATACCTTCTTAGCCTATATAGTTATTAGATAGGAGGATATCTCCTATCCCTTTAGGGCATAAGCTTATAATAAAGGCTTAGTAAATCTTCTATAAGTAGCCTTAGCTATCTATAAAGAAGATTATAAGATAATAAACCTTACCTCTAGGTATAAGTCTTCCTTAGAAGTTTACTAGCTTTAGGGCTATAATACTAATAGCCTCTTTTAATTAGAGCTTCTTAATAAGGTCTTCTTATAGAATATTGATTATAATGTAGCTATTTATATTAACTTCTATTTTAACCTCGCTATATACTTAGAGTATAAGCGCCTATTCTTTAATAGTTTAGCTTATTAGTATTAAGATGATTTCTAATCTAATACCCCTCGGGGCTATTTCTATACTTATTTATTTCCTAAGTCTTTAATATTAGTTATACAAGAGATTATAATTATATTTACTCTACTTTGTCTTAGGTTTAGATTCTAATTACTACCTATTAGCTATATATAGGTCTTAGTATAATTAGGTATAATATACTTATACGTCTTATAATTATAATATTAAATTCCCTAGGATTTAGGCAGCCCTCTACTAGAGCTAGGGGTTATATAGGGGTTTATTAAGTAGTTGCTCTAAGATAGGGTCTCTAGATGATATTCCCTTAGGTTAGCTGACTAAGGGGGTTATAAGCTACTCTTAAAGGAATAGTCTAGTAAACCTAAATATAATTACTTATATAACTTAGAGTAGCTAGTAGGCCTTTTTATATATCTCCCTTTTATAATCTCTTATAGGTTCTATATATATAGAGTAATAATATATATATTAATCTAATTGATATCTTTTTTTAAAAAGCTTATCTTTCAAAGACCTAATAAAGCTCTAAAAGAAGATATATACCTTCACCTTACTTATGCTTAGCTTACTATATGCTTAGTTAATAGCCTCCTAATAGGCTTAAAATATAATAGGCTTCTTATTATCTTTCTAATAGTACTATCTTAAAGTATTATAATAATTCTATTCTTAGAGTTTAGATATAATTTATTACTCTCTTATAAAGATTCTAAAGTTTTTTTATACTAAGTTAATCTCCTTCCCTTTAGAGTCTATAAGTATTTACTAATAAGTGTGCTATTATATTTATAAGTTGTACTCTATTATACTTAATACTTACTATATATACTAGCTATTAGGGTAGCTAGAGTAATACTTATAAGCTTCTTCTATTATAATAAGCTAATCTTCCCTTATTATACTAATAGACTTACTGGTAAGGCGGGCTATATTATAATTTAGGGGTTTCTTATAAACCTTAGGCAAACGTTTAGTAAGCGCTTAATTACTTAATATAGTAGGATTTAGCTCTTACTAATTAGCTGTTATAATTAGTACCTACTATATTAGCGCTTAGCTAGCTGCTTTATCTAGCCCTCTAGCTTAGGCTAGCCTATTAGCTATAGCTATAGACGTCTAGCCCTATAGCCTATCCTATTTATTTATTCTATTTAGCCCTCTAGCTTAGGCTAGCCTATTAGCTATAGCTATAGATATCTAGCCCTATAGCCTATCCTATCTATAGGAAGGGGTCTTAGAATCCCTATTCTCCTATATATACTTATTATCTAAATAATAAGCATTTAGTATAAGTAGCTTATCTTCTTTAGGGCTCCTAGCCTTACTTTAAGCATAGCTTCTCGCTTCTCCTTATTAGCTTATATTATCCTCTAATCGTTTACTAAGATTATCTTCCCTATATAGGCTTATATAAGCTATTTCACCCTATATTTAGTAAGTACTAGGCATAAGCTCTTTAGCCTAATTAGTAGATATTACTTAGGTATATAGTATTATTATTATTATTAACCTTACTAAAGTAAGATAGAAGTAAAAGAATTATAAAGGCATTAGGAGCTATAAGCTATACTTAGGTTAAACTAATAGAAGAAGCACCTAAAAGGTAGGTATAGTATTACTATGCTACTTTTACCTACTTCTTCTAAGATCCTCATTTTCTAACCTTTAGTAAGTACTTGCTAAGTCCTCGCTATAGAGAGTTTTATACCCTAGACCTATAGGCCCCTCTATCCCTTTAGCCTCCGCTACCCGAGCTATCCCCAGGCTTCTCCATTCGGTGTACCTAATCCCCTTATTAAAGAGTCATAAGGGGGTAATTAGGATAGAATAAGTTAGACTTAGTAATATAGCTTCTAAAAAGTCCCCTTAGTATATAGACTTATTATAAGAGAATTATAGAGTAGAGTATAGAAGAGAGAGGTATAGCGGACTTTATTAAAATTATTATAAGTACCTTCATAATCTTATACGTTATTCTTAGTATTTCCTTAGCGAATCTATATCTAATAGAGGTAATCTCTTTTAATTAGATCTATAAATTACTTTATATATCCTTTAATCCTATTTTTAATATCCTCGCCTAGTTATAAGTAGAGCTATATTATTTATCGTCCTTCTAGCCCTTATTAGATCTATCCCTTCATGTTATTAAAAGGCTATCCGTATACTAAAGCGTAGAAAGGCTAGGAGAAAAGATAAGTATATATAGTTCATCATTCCTAATCCTATAGAAGGTCTAGAAGTAGTAATAAACCATAATATAGCTAGTTTAAGCTTAATATAGCTAGCTTCAGCTAGTTTAAACTTCACATACTATATTGATATATTAAACCTATTTAGCTAAATCCTATTAGATTTAATTAAATCTTGAACTCTAGTCTTATTTTCTTTTTCTAGATAGAAGAATTTACTCTAGCTATAAAGTATAAAGCTATACATAGTTCGATATAGATTAAAATAAAAATCTGGAATATATTCTTTATCTTCTTATATGTCTTAGACCTATAGAGATATAGGGCTTTAAACATAAAATCTAGTTCTATTTCTAATAAGTAGTATATATACGTACCCTATTAATAGTTATTAATAGCATTTACTTATATAATTACTAATAGTATAATATAAAGGCCCTCCTTGAATCTTATACTGAAATACCTATAGAAAGGGTTACTCTTATAGAGGAGTTTTATAGTTCTAGGGTTATAATACCTACCCTATTGATAGTATAATAATGGACTTCTAGAACCTATAAGTAAAACCTTAATTAGCTTAATTATTAGTAAGATTAGAGGGATCTAAGCTTACCTCTATTACGCTTAAAGTTCTTAGTTATTTTACTAATTTAATCCCTTTAGAGAGATTATTCTCTACTTGAAACTTTATTTATAATAGTATATATTACTAACTAGCACTTAATACAGCTAATAAATAGAAATCTATTTACATAAATAAGAGAGTATCATAATATATTAAATTACTACTTAGTCGTATTAAGTAGGAGAGAATAAGTAAGGTGCAGTTATTATATATAGAAATCAAGCCTTTTAATAACATTAATCTCAAAGTAAGTTATTTAGGTAAAGAGAACTATATATTACATAGTTAAGAGTTACTATAAGTACTTTATATAAATATAAATCTCTCCTTGTTATACCTACTTACTTTTAATTATTAGAAGCGGGCGCCCTACTTATTATAAATAGAAAAAGCGACCTGCTTGCTTTACTAGGAGCTACCCATAGTTTAGGGAGTAGGAAAAGAATTCGTAATAGAGATCCTATCGAATCATACCGTATAGGGTGCAAAGGTGGCTAAATTTGATATGTAACTGTATAAAAGCTCTATATATAGATCCAGGCGGAGTTTACGCCTAAAACTAGCTAATATAAATACCGCCCGATTTAGCTAGATTTCACGCTACTTTTACGCATATACTACACCCTACTGCGCGCCCCTAAGGGGTTAATTTAATATACCTCTTTATTTTTAGCGTGATATAGCGTAACTAGCTAACCTCTCTAATTAATACTAAAGCGGTTAAATCTAACGTATTTGAAGTTATTTAATTCTTTATTTTAATTATCTTAATATACTCTTATATACCTATATATAAAAGTATCTAATATTACTTACAGTAATCCCTTATATTATATGTTTTTATCCTTAAGTTTCCTAATTAATAGGAAGTTTAGAAAGTTAGCTCTAGTCCCTCTTAATAATACTTAGGAGACTATAGTTAAGAGTATTTATAGCGCTCATGGGATTATTTATTTGCTATTATTCTCTATTATCATCCTTATAGTATTATAAAGTTATTCAGATAGTAGTTAACTTGCTTATAGTCATAATATCCCTTCTTTTTATCCCTTATTTTCCTAGGTTATAATCCTTTTTACCTAAAGCTTTATAGTAATAAGGAAGTCTTAGGAGAGTTAAATTGCTAGAGAAGAGGCTTTTAAATTACTAAATCTTCCCCTTTTATAGTTAATAGCTAAGTTAATCTCTAGCTATAGTATTATAGGGAGTATTTTAAATATTAGTATATAGGTATCATAATACCCTCTATTTATTTCTATCTCTTATATAATATCTTAATAGGGTATTCTTATTAATAATAAGGTATTATTATAGCTTTCCCTTTAGGGGGATTCTACTAGCTTAGAAGAGGAGTTATTATATATTATAAGGAACTAAAGAGGATAAGAGTTACGTATACTTAGAGTGCTTAAATCACTATATAATCTCTTACCTTTTATATACGTAATAGCTTAGTATAGTATTTAATTATCATTTATAGTTTCCTAATAAAAACCTTAATCTTATTAATTAGGTAGGTGGGCTAATTATACCTTAAATATAGGGCGTTTCTTCTAAGCTATAGCTTTAGAGATATATACTATTTATTAGATAAATTACTACTATTTACCTAAATACTATTTAATTAGAGTTATTATATTAGTAAGGGATGGTATAGGGTTATAGTTATAATAGTAGTTAGTAAGTTAATTTAAGAGTAGTTAGTATTAATAAGCGCCCCTTTAGGTTAAGTATTAGATCTACTCTAATCTAGGTCTAATACTACGAGTAGCCTCTTACTACTCCTACCTCTTCTAGGTCTTTATAATTAGGTATAACTTATTAATAAGGCCTAATTATATAACAAACATCATATAAGATTATTATAGGAGGGCCTTAGTGAGGCTATCTACTATTAGTTCTACGAAAGGGGTATAAGTAACCTTACTATATCCCTCTATAACCTCCTATTGCAGCTAGTAGTTATAGATATTAATATAATAGAGCATTATTTATAGCTAGATTATCTCTTTTATCACAAGGCCTATAGTTTATAGGTTATTATACTAGATTATAACTTTTAGCGTATTATTAATAGTTATACTTATTGAGTTCGTAGTTACGCCGCAGCCCCTTTATAAAAAGTCTATAACAAATTTACCTAGTGTATAGGTATAAGTTAGGAAATACTATATAGGCATTTTAACTTATACCCTCTACTAGTTGAGGAAAGTAATATAGGAACCCTATATATTCCTACTTAGAAGCAAACCTTCTAAATATTACTATATAAAGTTAGACACGCGCTATACTAGGACTAATTATATTAGAGCTAAATAGGCTACTAAGGCTCTTATAGTAATACCCTTATTAAACTTTCTAGTAAGGTAAAAGCTACTATATAAAATAACTCCTTAACCTAAAAGATTAACTTTCTAGTAAGGTGATATAAATACTACTATGTAAGAGATAACATCTTAACTAAAGATGTCTTTTCTAAGAGGTTCTTATTGTCACAGTCTTCCTACTAGCCTAGGGCTACAGTAGGGGTCGCTAAGACTACGTGTAAAATAAGGAAAAGAGCAATATAAGCGTAAATAATAATAAATAGTATAATAGGTAATTATAAGTATATCGTAATATATTCTATAATAGCCGAGCCTTCTAAGCTTATTCGCTAGAAGTCTCCTACTTAAAGGATAGGTATTAAGCCTAACTATAGTTATATAGAATACTATATAATAGCTAACTATATTACTAAAAGGCGTATAATATATACCCCCTTTTTCAAAAAGCAATTATCCCGATTACTATCTCTATTGATCTAAGATATATATGCTTAATATTCCCTTCTCTCCCTCTTTATATCCTAATCGCTAGAAATTACTATAGCGTTATTAATTAGGCGTCGCGCTAGCAGAGGAGTATATCGAACTTAGATATCTACTAGCGCTTAGTAGCTCTATTATTACTAGTATTACTAGGTATAAGTTGCTTATCGCTAGTATGCTAGAGACCCTCGATTATAGTATAGAGATTTGCGATCTTAGCGCAAAGGCCTGCGATCTCCTTAGTCTTAACTATATCGATAGCTATATAAATCTTATTAGCAACCGCTTGCTTAGATATACTATCGTTCTCAAGTTTAGCGAGATATTTATTAATAGCGTTAATATTAATAATATCTATATTAGCTATTTTAGTCTCTATAGTATCGAGGCGAGGAAGGATTTCCTATCAGATATTATTAATAATAATATTAATATTACCCTTAGCCTTATTAGCGAGGTCCTTTGCATTTTTAGCATCCTTACGGGCTAATAGGTCCGTAGTAGTAATATTGCTAATATTAACGAGCGGGGCGACGGAAAGGAGGTCGACACGGTTTATTATAATAAGGTTGCTAGCGATAATTCTATTAGTATAACTATAAGTATTGCAAAAGTACGTAGCGAGGACCTAGGCGTAACTAGGGAGAAGCTTACTATAAGCATTATTATTAATATATATATTATATGCTTACTTAAGGGTATCCTAGATATATCTAACGTAGAGATTAGAAGATGTATTCTCAAAAGGCTCGATATTATTAAGGATTTTCTCAATCTCCTCGATAAGGATAGCTTCGGGGTAGTATAGAAAGGCGTTATTAATATAAGCCTTCGCCTCGTTGATCTGCTAGCACTAGGCTATAGGGCTAGGGCAGCCCTTCTTAGGAGTCTTACGAGGGGTAGTAGCTATAGTTTTAGCTAGGGTAGGCTCCTCGACGTTAGTAATAATACTAGTAATAATATAGACTAGCTTAGTAGCCTAGGTATTGTTATTCTGAATATTATTAGCGTTATTATTAATAACCTCCTCGTATTAGGTCTTAGTATCTATAGCGAAGAAGTTCTTATTAGCTGCTTATTTACCCTTCTTATAGTCCTTATAGAACTTCTTCTTCTTAGTAGCAGACTTATAAGTCTTAACCGGAGTACTAAGGTTAATACTATAGTTACTAACTTAGTTATTACTACCTTAGTTATTACTACCTTAGTTATTACTACCTTAGCATAGGGAGACGGGGTTAAGCACCTCGTTATTCTAGGGGTTAGTACCCTCATCTTAGCTACTACTATTATTAGATAGGTGAGAGGACGGGACCTCGTAGTTATTAGTAACTTCCTTGCCTTTAGAAGCTATTATTATAATAGTATTAGTTAGGCTAGCGTTTAGGAGGCTATATTTAGCGGGTTAGGATAATATTATTACTTATTATAGGAGGTCTATTAGGTAATAATTAGTATATAGGAGAGAAATAAATAAATAAAAAGTATAGGCATGCCTAAATAAAAGTAAGTAGGTATAGTAAATAGAAAGGAAGGTATAGAAGGAGAGGAAAAAAAAATTTTATAATAAGGGTTAGTAAGGAAGGCATATAAAAGTTAGTACCTTCCGCTCCTTCCTATTTATTTTAATATAAGATAGAGAGATTAAGGGAAGAGTAATTAATAGTAAAAAATAGTAATAATAAAGGGAAAATTTACGATCCTGATATTAATTCAGGGTATATATATTCATCCTATTAAAAGGATAGAAAACCTATTTAGTTATATATAAGGTGCGCGCCTTCTTATAGCTCTTTTAGTATCCTAGTCGAAGGGGAATTTAGTATTATACTTATTAAGAAGATTATTTATATTAGGTAATAGGGAGTCTCTTTATTCCTAGGTATCGTCTTTTGCTATAAAGCCTTTCTATTAGATAAGGTATTTAATAGTAGGTTTATAACTCCTCCATAAGACTCTTTATTTAATAATATAGTTAAGTTCCTACTCCTTACTACTATTAACCTCAATAGGCTTTAGTAGCTAATTCTTATAGTTAAATAGGTCTTTTCCTTAGGCTAGCTTATATAGCTAGGCTATAGAGAGGATTAGGTAAACCCGCTAGTACTTAGGAATATCTACCTCGCAGGCGAGAGGACTAATAATATACTTAATTTAGAAGGGTCCTATCCGTCTAGAGGTCTATTTACTATTATATTATCCTAGTAAGTAGAATCCTTTGCTAAGTTATATCTAGACTTCATCCCCTTTATTAAAAGTTGCGTTAATATAGCAGTTATTATATCTCTCCTTATGCGAGGCGTTCGCTATATTAATAAGTAGTAGTACCTCCTTCTAATATATCTCCCTAAGGATAGTAAGGCTCTTAGTTAGGGCGCTCGTTTATATAACTATATTGAGGATATTTTATAGCTTAAATCTAAGTATAACCTTATTTAGCAATTATCTAATTATAGTAGATAGGGAGTTATTAAGATTATACTATAGGGCAGGTAGTACGTCGGTCCATAGTATATTAGGGGATTTAGATATATAGAACTATATCGCGATTTCAGCAGTCTAGTTTATTCTTTCGCTTTACCTATCTATCTAGGGGTAGTATACTATTAAGAGGAGGAGCCTGATATAAAGGGCGTCGAATGTTATATACTATACTATAGAGATAAACTTAGGATCCTAGTTACTAATAATATAATATAGAATTCCCTAGTCTAAGAGGAAAAATATATAGAGTAGGACTATCGCCTATTCTTTTGCTCTATAGGTTAAATATCCTATGAGAAGGATTATCTTCTTTGAGAATTTATATATTACTATTGCTAATATATCTAACTCTAGGAAACCTAGCAGGGCATAGGGACTTCCGTGGGATAGCACCTTAAGTATATTAATAACGAAGTCTATAGTATCGGTATTATAAGGGATATCTATAATAGGGATAGGTTATAGCTACCCTAGTAGCCTTTAGCAATTGATTTAGTTCTCTTTGCACTAGTTATAGTAGGCGATATATTATTATATAAGCGACTTCTTATTATAAAACTAAAAAGTTAATATTTCTATTATTATACGGTCTGCGCTAATGTAGTATTTTTTATTATAACTAAGGTAGAGAATTGCAGATACTAACTTGCGCGGGATATAGAGTCTCTAGGTGCTATTAGTAGCTATATAAAGGATAAGCCCTTCTAGCAATAAGCTCTAAGGAGTTATTTAACGGCGTTGTAAGGCTCTCCTAGCAGCTCTAGCACTATTTTCCTTAGTAGTAGCATTAAATAGTAACTACTATTTGCCCGGTTCCTTCTGCTAGGATTAGAGTTATTTGAGAATTTTGCTATACCTCGTGTTATTAGTATAATTATCTATAATCTTAGTAATAAAGTCCTCCAAAATGCTTATAGTTATCTCCCCTATTGCTCTATAGGCTTATAACTTCTCAGCTAACTAGTTAACTATGCTTATAAATCCTACGTCGTTATTATTATTATTACTATAGGTTATTTCTATAAGAACGTCGCTATCCTCAAACCTATTAGCTTATCCTAAGGCTATAAGTAATAGTAAGCGCGAGAGGGCGTCGGGGATGACGTTAAGCTTCCCTAGTATATAGGTAATATTGAGGTTAAATTACAATAGGTAGTTCGCAGCGCTCGCAAGCTGCAAGTTAGCCTTATTAAGGTCTATAGTCTATAGCGAGGTATATGTAAGAATTCCCTTTATAGCTACGTGATCTATGAGAATTTATATAGGGTGCTTATTCGATTGCACGAGCTTATAGAGCTTTTTTATAACCTATACTACTACTACTACCTCTACCTCTATAGCAAAGTATCGCTTTTCTAAGGGTAATATAACCTTAGATAGAAATAGCACTAGTTAGATATAGATTTACGCGATATCTTTGCTAGGTATATTAGTACTATTCTATAGGATACCTAGTTAGAATACTATAAGCCTAAAGCTATCTTTATAAGTATTAACCTTAAGAAATATAGGCTTATTTAGGTTATAATAGTATCTTATAACCTAGTTATAGAGATTCTCTTAGAGGGCGTTCCACGCCTCTTGCTCACTTAGTATTAGCTCGAATAATACCTTTTAGACCCTCTTTATTCGAATTACTTTTAATAGACCGTTAGGAAGTATATTTTTATTACAGAGTTTTATAGTGAGACGGGTCTTTCTATCCTATAGCAGCGTTATAATAACATTATACTAGGATATATTATATTATAGCTATCTAGCTATTCTAAGGTATCTCTCGATATTATAGAGAGTTTTTAGGAAGCGGAGGTTCTTAAAAGCTACGATCCTATCCTCTATTCGTTTAATACTATTAGTATTTATAGTATAGCTAAGGAGTCTTACTTTAGGAAACCCTATAAAGGACTTCTTAGGTCTAATATAAAGGTAGTTATTTTCAAAGAGCTTGAGAATAATATCGATATACTAAAGATAATCCTCGTTATTATCGTTAAAGATAATAATATCGTCGATATATACTCAGGCAAAGTGCCTATAGTTATGCAGGAGGCGATCTATAAAACGCTAGGTATAGGCTAGCGAGTTCTTAAATCCTATAAGGATAATATTAGAAACCTCGATACTACGGGGACTTATTACTACTATCCTATTATAATATCTCGAGTAGATTAGCAGTTAGTAGAAGAACCTAGTAATATTAAATATTATTATATATTTCTTCCCTCTAAGGGTATCTATTATATTATCTTAGTCGGGAAGCGGGTATATATCTAGGATAGTGATTCGGTTAAGAGGGCGAAGGTTAATAATAACCCTGCCTTTTTTTATACTATTAACTACTCGCTATATAACGAAGAGCAGATAGATAACTAGGATTAGCCTATCACCCTATACTATCTTGCTATTAGTATGCATCTTACTATAGATATTCTCAATAACTTCGAGGTCTTTAGCGCTAAGGGGGTAAGGCTTCACTATAGCCTTCTAGTTCTGCTACCCTTTAACGAGCTTAATATATATATATTAGTTATCCGGCATAGGTATAATCCCCTTATTGCAATAGATATCTTAGTTATCGAGGATTTCCTTAAGTCTACTAGTGAAAACCGCATCCTAATTATAGATCTTAACTCCGTCCTTGCTATATATAACTAGGATATCTTTTAGCTTAGATATTCTATAAGATAGAATATTATCCGCTTAACGAGGCAGTCCTAAGCCGGATTTAGCAGGCGGGGTTATAAACTACGCGCTAGCTGCTATATTACTCGTAGCCCTATCGAATTCATATTGCGAGAACTAGCGTGAGTTTGATTCTCCTCCTATAAGGGTAACGATATTTATATAGTTAATAAGGTTAGTAATCTCCTCTGCTTCTATTAGAATAATATAGCCTAGCTGCTATCCTCTTAGGATTATTATTAGCCTATCCGTTATATTTCGCATAAGAACGAGCTTAGGGTTATCTACTATAACTATTATATTAACTACGCCTATATAACTAGATTAAAACTACTAAGTATTAGAGCCTTGCTAGCTTAACTTAGGGAGGTTAATAAAGCTAGTAATAA
>JAOQIF010001389.1:0-18865 GCA_026260285.1 Colletotrichum sansevieriae
CCCCCCCACAAAAAAAAAAAAAAACAACCAACAAAAAAAAAAAAAAAAAAAAAAAAAAAAAAAAAAAAAAAAAAAAAAAAAAAGGAGGTTTGGAATGTTGAGATGGAGGAAAGAGCAATGGTATGTCCTCAGTTGGTTCGCTCCTTGCTAGAAAAGTTGTTGCTGCTGAACAAAAGGGCGGCGAAATGGACGTTTTGTTTCTCCAAGAGCTGAAATAGAGTTTGGTCAAACCCTGCGATTAACACACAAGAAGATGCTTCGTCCGAATATCAGGAAGGAGGCAGGGCCAACCTTATAAGTCGATCAAACATGGTCGCTCGGGAAGGGGGGCTGCGCATGTGTTATTGACTCTAATCCATCCCATCCAATGCATCTCCAAATTCCCTCCCGAGCCCCCAGCCACAGCTGAGTGAAGGGATGGGGGTGGGATGACAAGCCTGCAGAAGAACACCAAGAACAGTAGCGACCACCAAACAACCATTACATAAAGAGACCCCTTTCTGCATGCGCCTGCTCCTTGGGCCAGGGCTTGCACATCCAGATCCTTTGCCATGGGGCTCTGTTCGTGAGCAGCTTCAAGAAAGACGCAATTACAAGGGAGGTGCAGATCTTGGGCCTTTCAAGGAGGAAACGATCGGTGGCGGGAGAGAGAGACAGCACGCCAAAGAAAGGTGCTCTTGTTGGTTGGGAGATTATTGCACGACTTCTGCAGAAAAAAGGCCCCCAAAAGAAACGAAACCACAGGCGCCTAAACCACCACCAAACTGACCTTGGCAGGCCAGGCTCCGACAGTCTCAAACGCGTAGACGCAGGCGCTCCAGTCGAGTCTGAGGAGCTCCGGCGTTGAGATCCTGTCATCCGCAGCACCTAAGCCTGACAGAACACCAATAGCCATAGAAAAAAGAAACAGTCACACAGTCACAAACAGTCTGCAGTTCCTCTCAAAGAACTGAAAGTCGCCTCCAATGACGAACTGCTGCTGGGTTCCCCTATTCCCATGGAACAAACAACCTGCCCTTTGCATGCACTCTTGAAACAGGGGAGACTAACGTGCCAAAATGTCCCAACAGCGCATCTCGGGCGCTTTCGCGCGCTGCGGTTGGCCGGCCTGGTGGGAGGGCTGAGTTGACCAAGTTTCGAAACATGTTCGCCGGCGGATTGGATGAGAAACATTCCGACGTGCTGACCCGCGTCGAGGCGGCTGCACCCAATTAACTGAGCCGGAGGGTTTATGTATGGATATTGCTAGCTACCTACCTTGTATGTTGGTAGTGCAGAATCTCCCTGTATCGTATTATTTCCTTGCCTCTGAATCCAGGCGGTTTGTCTGCCTAACTCTTAAGAAACAGTTTAATTCTTGACGATGGACCTAGGAGCTGGAAATTGTGTATAATGAACACATGGATGGATCTTACTATAATTGGTGCCACATTTGGGTACGTATCGCATATCAAACCCGGTTTCAGCTACGTACCTCTCATCATTCTGTCAACGGTCAACCTACAACTATTCTCAGCGTGGCTGCGCTTCGAGGACCAACCAAAACCACCCATCACACAACATGAGAACACAGACCAGATGAAGACGACTCCCCCGCTCAAACGTCCCACGAAGCAAACCGGGCATGCAGACACAGGCGGTAGAGATGAACAGCCAAACCCGGCACTCACACGGCAGAAGGGCGGCCACGAAGTCAGATCGACGAAGCCGCTCGGGCACCTCTCTTGAGTTACTCAGATATTTCAGTGTCACAAATCTGAGCGAATCACCACCACTTCGGACCTTTAGAACACAAACGTTCTATCACGGCTGGAGATATTGACTGATACCACTGACTTTAGAACTCGTTCGACACAAACATATCAGATTAGCAAGCCCCATTATACATTACGCACAAGTCCAATCGCTCTTACACAGGCTCACTCACCCCCATCTCATCCACCTCGCACTCACAAACCAAGCTCATCTACGCTACGCAACTACCAAGTAATAGAAACGGCCTTACCCACATACTCCCTCCCCCCATCCTTTAACAGATTCTCAAAAATCCACCGCCCGACATCCTCCCTCGAGATGCCGTAACCAACGGCCTTGCTCTCCACCCCGGTCCTCGGATCCTCCACCCCGACCCTGATGCTCTTCGTCGTCTCCCCGTCGCTCAAAAACGCGGGCCTGACGACCGTCCACTCCTCCCCGCTGCCCGCCAGCCTCTCCTCCATGACCTTCTTGTCCGCGTGCGGCGCCCTGAGCAGCACGTGATACATCGGCACCTGCAGCATCGGCACGTCCCTCCCGTGCTCCGAGATGCCCGTCGTCGAAATCGCGACCAACCTAGTCGGCCCCGCGCCGCTCACGACGCCCTGCGCCCGAAGCCGTTCCAGCGCCCCCAGCACCGCCACGATTCCCTTCTTGCACACGTCCGGGTCCAGCACCGTCATCTTGCACAGGTCGAGCGGGCTGCCGATGCTGAACAAGATGGCGTCGACGAGCCGCCGCTGACGGCCCGGGCTTGTGCTCGTCGGGTCGACGAGGCACGCGGCGACGTCGTCGACGCTGTGAGCGTTGCCTTGCTTGACGATGAGGTTGGGGTGCTGGGACTCCGGGAGTACGTCCGTCATCTTGGCCGGTTTGCGGCAGAGCGCGATGCACGTGTAGCCTGCCGCCAGTGAGTGCTTGAGGGCCGCGAGGCCGCAGCCGCCGGAGGCGCCAAAGAAGGCGATTGTCTTGACGTTGGACATTGTGATTCTCGACTTCGCAGAGTTTTTTTTTTTTTTTTTTTTTTTTTTTTTTTTTTTTTTTTTTTTTTAATTTATTTTTTTTGTTGTGGTGGATGATGAAGTTGGCGAGACGCTGTGCGTGTAGAAGTCGAGACGACTGCGATAACTTTTGTTGGAAGAATATTTGGATGTTGATGATCTTTTCTATTCCCCACTATCATCATCAGCGAAATATCGCAGAGTTAAATACACCATCCGTCCATCCATCCCGGACGACCAGTCTGGCGGATTCGACAAACCTTCATATCGGCCTTGCAATCCAGTTCTTCCGCCCCTTTCTGGTCCCACGCCGCATCGTTCTGATCTCGCTCTGCAGCCAGCGACTCTGCAATCACGGACCAACAATGCCTCGAAAAGCGGGGGCGGAAATGTGTTGGTCCGTCGATCTTGCACCAGCAAGGTCGATTGCTGGTCAGACGATCCCTGTCCGCGTGGCTGAGGATGCATTCCCCCCGGCAAGTTTAGTCTTGGGAACCCTGTCGTCGAAAGCCACGTTTGAGTAGGTGCTAGAGGATAATAGTGTTAACTATGGAGCTCGCGCTCAAATGATAACAGAATTCAAACAACCAAAAGTTCCTCCGACGGGGAAACCAACAACCAACATGTGGCGCAGCTCGCTCTTTCGCCTTCAGCCGGCAAGACGCTTCGCTTCGCGAACAACGCTGTCCATCTCATGAACCAACAACTACAAGATATCAATCCTTGCCCACTTTCTCTCACTTCTTGCGGCTCCGATAATATTCAGAAAAAAGTTCTTCTGTTGTATAAACCAATCGTCAATTGTCTTTTATATACCTGTTTCAGACCAAGTCACAACGGCCGCCTGCATATGCAATGTGGCTGCTCGACTACTGAAAAGGAACGGACGGCAAGCGCCATTACCACAAAATGCTCCAAAAGATGTACACCCCCGAAAGAACATGCTGTCATTACGTACAAGAAGGGCGAACCGAAACCCCGGTGAGTGTGCTTCACGTTATCCATTGAACCTTTTTCGAATACCCAAAAAAACCCAAGCTCTTTCTTGAGATGCATCAGACCCAGAAAGCAGCAGCCGCGGCAATGAGCGCGGCAAAAGCGCTGGCGCCCGCCATGGACTCGTGACGAACTCCAAAGGACGTGCCGCTGCCGCTGCCGCTGCCGCTGCTACCGCTGCTGCAGTCTTGCGAGAAGCCGCTGCTTCCGCAGGAATCGCTGCTGCCGGAGCCGGAGCCGGAGTCACCCGACGAACCAGATCCGGAGCCAGAGTCGGAGCCGGAGCTGCCGCCGCTGCTCTGACCGGGGTCAGCGCCCGGGCCGGAGTTGCTGCCTCCTGGAATTGTGGCTGCTGTCTGTGTAGGTCTGGCCGAGGTGCCGGAAGCCGATGAAGCACCAGCGTCCATGTCGAGCCCGGTGCCGAGGAAGCTCTTTAAGATGGTGTCCTTGTCGCTGTCCACGACCGTGTCGTTGGTGGACTTTATGTTGTTGTAGTAGTAGCTCTTTTTGTTGTTCGTGCCCGGTCCGCTCTTGGCATTGAAGCAGCTGATCTCGACATCCTTGACCTGAGCGTAGAAGTATCCGGCGTTCTTGATGTCCTCGGCGTCCCAGTCGATGGGGCCACCAGCCCAATCGATGGTTCCCTTGGCGTTGGAAGCTGCACCACCGGGCCAAATGGAGAGCTGCACACGAGCGGGTGTCTGGGGGAAATCCCACTGCTGGGCGGTCGAGTTCCAGGTATCGGCACGCTTCTTAGTTCGGCCAACCTGACCATCCACAAGCCACTTGATATCGTCGGGAGTCCACTGGATCTCATATGTGTGCCAGTTGTTGAAGGTGTTGGACAAGGAGATATTACCAGATTGGTCGTCTACGATTGTCAGTTCAAGTTCAAGCCAAAGCACAGGCCAGACTTACAATTGGGAATGCCCTGGAAATAATAGTTTGTCTGGGACATTTCCAGGTCGGCACCGACCCATTCGTAGTCGATTTCGTCCTTAACGTCTCCGTACAAGATGAAAGCCGTCACGACACCAGGGCCACGGGAGGTCTTGATGGTGGCCCTGACTTTGCCATACCACAGGTAGGTGGTAGAGGCTAGGACGGTACCGACGCTGTTTTTAGGCATGGTGAGGAGAACGGCATTGTCGCGCAGAGCCGGCTCACCCTGGGAAACCCAATCGGCCTTGGTTGGGTCACCGAGGTATTTGCCAATGTCGACAATGCCGTCCATGGAGTCCATGGCCAACTTCTTATCCTCGCAGACGGGAGCGGGAACACAGGCATCGAGGGAGAAAGACATTCGAGGGTCGCAGCCACCGAGGCAGAAGGCACCTGTACCGCACTGGCCATATTCTGTATGTGTTAGATGAGGCTCTAACACGATTCTCGAAAGAACTACTTACGGGAGCAGCAGGGAGCATCCTCGGGGCACTTCTTGGTCAAGGAACAACTGGGAGGGGTCTGGGCGAGGACTGTTGATGCGCCGAGAAGGGCGACGCCCAGAGGAAGCAACGACAACATGGTGCGTGGTGTTGGATGGAATTAGGATATTAAGACGGGTAGAACGAATGACTTTGGCAGCGAATCGTTCACGAAAAGAGGGCGGCCCGGTTGGGATATCGAGTGGCCGCGGCAAGCTGTCGCCGTCCGCGGGGAGCGGGAACTGGTGATCGACTGTGTTCGTGTTTCCTGCGGTAGTCCGGTGGAATTCGCCTGTCTGATGACAGTGACACGATGGTGTCGCGTACTGGATCGGGTGACGTTGAAGCAAGTCCCACGACCCTGTACTCTCCTTACTCAAGTTGTTTCCCGGTCTTTGACCTGGACTCGAATCTTTTGTTGGGACGAAACAAGGCGTTCGGATAGAGTTCGTCTTGTTGCGGACGGGAAAACGGTCCCAGTGGCTTTTTGCTTTGTCGTGGATACAATGGACAGACACACAAAGGCTGCGAATGCTGCGTGTTACAACCTAACGAAAGGGTGTGAAAGTGATATCAAGCGATAGTGAGATGATAAAGGTGGTATAACAACGTCGGGCTGGTGGTCCAAAAACGAGTGACGACCACGAAGATGGACGGTATAGAGGGATGAGGAGAGGAGAGGGAGACTGGATGGTGGGAAATAGCCCAGGCCGCGAGAACGGGGACTTGGGAGGGATGGGGAGGGCGGGAGGAGTGGGAATTGGGCGGGAAGTCAAATCAGGAGACGACACGGGCGAACTTTAGTGACCTTATTCTGAGGATTAGTTTTAGGTAGCATGTTTACTCGCTGAGGTCTGCTACCTTATTGCCGTTGAGCCGTGGAATATTGCCAATCCTCGCCTGATTCTGATAGCGCCTTGCCTTTCTATACTACCTACCTACCTACCTACTGACCTACTACCTAGTACAGTCTAAGTAAAGTACCTGTCTGAAGGTGGTGGCAGTGGCGTCTCCCTCGAGTTCTCGTTGTATTCCATTAGATTGCTGGGTACCTACCTTAGGTAAGGTAGGTAGGTAAGTACCTTACGGAGTACGTAGCTAAGGCACCCTTTCTTCTTCCAGGTTCTCCAAGAGAAAGAGAAAGGGGCCATCCATTCTGTCCCGGACCCGGCCCTGACCCATTTGCCTGTTCCTTCTCTACCTTTTCAACGCAACGCAAGCCAATGAGTCCTCTCCTCCGCTCTCGTCTTGCCCCGTTCGTTCTAGCGTGCTTGATTAAGGTAGCGGACCCGGACGCCCCTGCCCCTGTCTCTCCTGGCGTCACCTAGTATACGTACCAAGAAGACCCAAGGAGAACAATACGAAGGGAGAACAACAATACCGGCGACCAGTCAGTCGCCAATGGAAAGATTCGCCAAATAATCACCAAGGAGCAGAGTAGAGAAATCCACCGTAATTCCCTCGTCTCGTCCCTCGTAATCAGGTCGCCGCTGATCCTCGCTTCGGACTGGCTCAGCAAACACTCCCTCGTCCCCGTCGATCCGCCATCCCCACGCGTTCTCTTCCTTGCGTCTTCCCTCGGGTTTTCCATCCAAGCCACCCTTTTAGGACTAGCGAACCACTTTTTCAATTCGATTGAGTCTCTACCTGCAGCGATTTTCGCCCCTCTAACCCCCTCTGTGCTTCGACGCACGCGGCAAGACGTTTTTATCGACGGTGTGTGTAAAAAACCCCAACGACAGGTCGCAAAAGAAGCCTGATGTCGTCCAGCAGAAATGTTCAGACGATGATGGGTGGCACAGAACAAGTAGATTGACAGCTGTCTTGTCTATCTGTGACATGCAGACGCCGAGTGCGGCTTGCTTGGCTACTAGTGTACTAACGCACCTTCGAACATGTCGGCGCATGTACGTATCAAACATCCAGATCCTCCACTACCGCCCAACGCCAATTGACACTCATAATCTCGGTTTCTCTGCGGGAACGAAGGCGAAACCAGAGCACGGACACCTTTTTTTCTTTTCCTTTGATGATGAAAAAACAAAAAATGAAAAATGAAAATAAAAATAAAAAGAGTCAAAGCCAACCCGCATGCCGTAGCCGTGGAACAGTTCCCCGGTCGCAAAACGAGCAAACAGCGCGGGGAAACTCGCTCGCCCAATCAATTCCTCCATTCGCCCCCGCGTACGAACTAGAATTGCACATGCACGACCGTTTCGACGCGGCTTTGAGCTGCGCTGTGCTGTGCTGCAGGCTGTCGTGCATCGTCTGACGGCGTCCGACAGGTGCAAGATCGCGCATCGCTTGTCAATCAGCCTCCGGCTCACTCGGTGGATGCGGCAGAGGTCTGGCTTCGTACGTGACACAAAGGAGACGACCGGTATTTGGTGGCCAGCTTTAGGTATACTCGGCCGGGGCCACGACTGTAAGTTAGTCTGGCAAGGCTGAGGTCTAACACGCCATGAATGATGAAAAGATGAGATGCGCAAGTCGATTTCTGGTCAATATAAACTGAACCCAGTCATGAACTATATACGTCTCTTCACACGGGGACATAATATCTAAGAGGGCTCTTCTTTCCAGAGCTTAAGCATGTAGCC
Source organism: Colletotrichum sansevieriae (assembly GCA_026260285.1). Taxonomy (NCBI): domain Eukaryota; kingdom Fungi; phylum Ascomycota; class Sordariomycetes; order Glomerellales; family Glomerellaceae; genus Colletotrichum; species Colletotrichum sansevieriae. Next base: position 7,777 of record JAOQIF010001389.1, read on the forward strand.
ATTTCATACAGGCATCCGTGTCCTGGTCTCAATAAATTATATGAATATTTCGCTTGATGACGTTCGTCTTTCACCGTCCCCAACTTTTTGACAACATGCCCAAGATAAGCTACGAGGTGAGAGAACACCATAAGCGGAGCTCAAGTTCTTCCACAAAGACTTCAACAGACGTGGGGAGCGGAATAACAGGCACCGCTCCTAGCTACTGAATATGTGACTGAGGAGCATTTGTACATAAAATTCCAAAACCAATGAGGAGACCTACGCGTCTCGGTTTATATCAAGCTCAAAGTAATCAAAACAAGTCAAAATAATCAGTGTTCAATCTCTAGAATGAAACCAAGCTTTGAGATCCCGCCGCCCAGGACCAAGAAAACCAGTACTTTCAAGCGCGATTCGAGTATCCTCTTTAGGAGCAACAGCGTGCAGTTCTTGATATCAAGCCTATGGATGGATATATTGGGAAGTCACTTGGGTCCGAACCTCTGTCATTAAGCAATTAATCGAATGTCCTCGTCTTGTCCGCCAGCCGCGCGCCACGCACTACACGGCACACCACTCTTCTGACACTTCTCGCAAGGCAAAGAACCAAAACAAACGCAACGAAGTCTTGGAAGTGATGTAAAAACTATGCTCATTGCGAATACCAACAGTATGGGCCGCTAGCAACAACTTCTGCCAGCTCAGAATACCAGCAGCATCTCTCCACCTACGAGACCTCTCTTAAATCATGTTCTTTAGAACCCTAGAAACCACCACACCACATCACAAGCTCGTCGGGTAAAAAAGTTCAAGCGAACCTCAGTCAACTCTTCCATTTCCTGACGGCCGCCCGGAATAAGATTATCAACAACACTTCTCTTCACACTAAAAGGGTATAGACTCTTCATGGATCGAACAATTTCACCATCCAGTTTCCCACCACCGTCCCATCCTTGACACCAGGGCATCTACCGAGTTCATCTTGTGCTTTGGCGTCACGTCGACTACGCCAAAATATTGTGTCTTCATTACGTCCTCCTGCGCTCTGTCCGTCTTCTCGAGGTACACACGTATCAACACCGTCGGAGCAAGTCCATGTCAGAAAACATATGCGGACCACTTTCAACCGGCCGTGATGTTCGCCCGCCATCTCTCAACTTCCTTTACTTTTTTGTTCGCGCTATGAAGACTCAAAGCACACTTGACAGCCCACCGGCCTAGTTAGACCTTCCTCCATACGTGGGAATTCATGCTCTCCTTAGAACACATCCGCAATCCTCCAAAGCCTTAGGAGACATGAGTCGATCCAGCCATGTCCGTAAACGAACAAAACCGGCTGCATACACACAAGTCGAAGGGGAATTAAAGCTCAACCATAAGAATAAGAAAACAAAGACCATGAAAAATGTGCAAAAGGGGAATCGTCTTTTTCGAGTCCGGGTCGTCGCGATCGTCAGAACGAGAAAGAAGAACACATTTGGTATAAGCCCAAGGCATCGAGACACTCCCAGCGCCGTTTCGCAGTGTTGCCCGCCTACCGAGTATCCTCAGAACCGCCGATGTACTGAGTTCCTCTACCGAGCGTTCGGTTTGGCCCAGAGGTCTACGAATTATTTAGTACCGTTGATGCGACTGCGGCCGTGCCGACGCGATGTTGAGAGAGGGCATACCCGGGAAGTGTTCCTTGGCGTATTGTTCGCAGGCCTTTGCCGGCTTTCCGACTTTCTGCCCAATGACCTTCCACTTGTTGTTCTCGTACTCCTTGATGGCATTGAGCAGAGCTTGAGACTGTATTTTGTCAATGACATTCCCCGCAAGATAAGCACCGAGTTGAAACCTACCTCGTCCTCAGCGAATTCTGCATAGTGCATATCCTTATACCAATGCTTCTTCACACTACCCTCGGTGCGAGTGGGAAAGGTCTGCGGCGTGTTAGCTTGGTTCGATCCTAAATGAGAGTGACTGAACATAACGAACCTTGGCAATCTCAGCCCAGCTGCTACCCGCATCTCTCATCTGCTTCAAACGAAGCTCCTCAGCCGGGGTCCACGGGGTATTTGTGCGGCTCTTCTTCGCCGGAGGAGGTGCTGGAGCGGCGTTGGAATCTTCCGTGGGTTGGGGCTGAGGAGGAGCAGCGGCAGCCGGGGGTTGAACTGGCGGGGGAATAGGAGTTGCGGTGGGCGCCGGTTGAGCGGCCGGCATGGGCGGGGCGCTGGTGACGACGGGAGGGGCAACCGGGGTCGGAGCCGGAGCTGGACGCTTGCGGTTCCTGTTCGTCTGGGGAGTAGCCTGAGGAGGAGGCTGGTGCTGAGGCTGATGCTGGGCCTGGTGCTGAACCTGATGCTGAGCCTGATGCTGAGCCTGATGCTGAGCCTGATGCTGGGCTGAGTGCTGGGCTTGATGCGCCTGATGCTGAGCTTGGGGCGGAGCTTGCGAAGGCGGCTGCGGGATTTGCATCGGAGGCTGCACCGGGGTGGGCTGCTGATGATGGGGAGCCGGGCTCGGCTGAGGAGGCGCGGCGTACTGAGGGAACTGGGGATGCTGATCCCGACGAGACATGTCCTGCTGGTAGGGATGCTGAGGACTTGAAGCGAGTGTCAGTGAAATTTCATTTTGAGGAAATCAGCATGACGGGTTGAGGTGATGTGTTCTGTAGCAACTTCGCGAGATCATGGTGACCAGGCGAGTGTGAGCGTGCATGCGTGCACGCATGCATCTCAGGTGGTGACAGAAGAATTGTGTTGTTATTGTTGTCCGTTACACTCCTCTCTTCAAACCATCGAGCAAGGCCAAAAATGGCCGGGGTTGCTCGAGTGGTATAGTTCAAGGAAAGGCATCCTATATACCAGCCTGTATACCAGCGGTACATGGACAGGTACTCAGACGAAACCCCGGAGAAGAGGACGGATATGGTGGTTGGTACGCAGCCTCGAGCCTCGCGGGGTGGAGGAGGGAACGGGATAGGGGTTGATTTTGGGGGAAGGGAAGGATGCGGGAAGATACGGAGGGTAGAGGGCATCGGAGGACAGGTACAAGGTGGAGGAGGTACTTACTGCATATCGTTAGGTTGATGGGGGGTGGAGTTGGAGTAGATGTACTCCGGCACGGGGCCGACTTGCCACTGCTGCATGTTCTAACAAACGGGCCAAACGTTAGTACCAGCTTGTATCCGCTGATGTTTCGCGACCGAGAGAAACAAATTTGTCGCGCGCGCTCGCGCGCGAGAGAGAGAGTCATGGGCCCCACGGCGGGTGTCAAGCGCGGACGCGACACAGGCGGCTGTGGTGAATTGTACATGAGTGGGCTCTGGGCTCAAGTCGCGATGAACACCGCGATTGAGCGAGAATGACAGCGCGCTCAATCGCCATCGCGGCGACGAGGAGGTGAAGTCGACGTCAAGCACAGAGGACGGCGAAGACGCGCCATTTTGGATGTGGTGATATGTCATGTTTGCGCGCGCGACAGGGACGTGGGAAAGGAAAAGGTCGACGCCGCTACGGGGGAAGGGGAAGACAGGAAGAACCAAAAAAACAGATTCGCGACTTGAACGCCGGCGATGTCGAGGGCGAGGCAAGGCGTAAGCCGCCAGCAACGATGTCTTCAAGCTCGAGGTACAAGCGAGTCGAGCGTCGTCGATGTGACCATGGCGTGAAAAGGGACATAGGAGAATAGGTGAAGGTACTTACGGGCAATGTAGTAGCAGTATTAACTCAAGCAACGATGCATAAACCGACGGTTTGATGGATGGGGAATATTTTTTCTGGTCGCTGGTCTCTGTAGGAGAAAAAGAGACTTGGACCAAGCGGAAAGACTGACGTCGCAAGGCAAGAAGCGGGTCGGTCACGCACACACGCCCAGGGGGGAACCTGAAGGGGGGACGTGGATGGTATTGGGAAAGGGAGGGGAGGGGGCAACGTGGACGGCGGAAAGAAGGGTGACGGCAAAGATAAAAAAGGAACAAGGATACAAAGCTCCGCGAGGCCGAGGACGTGTTTTCTTCAAGTACTCCTTTGGGTTTTTTTTCCCTCTGCTTCCTTTTCCACTGATTTGGGATGGGTGGGTGTGTGCGAGCCGGTGGCGTGTCTCTGTGCTGAGCGAAAGCGACGCGACAGCAGGCAAACAACAGTGGCAGAAGGCGAGGAAAAAAAGAGGCGGTGCAGCGGGCGGAAGCAATGGATGCCGCAAGGCGAGGCAAGCGGGCAGACAGGGTTTACCGCGCTGGATCGTAAAGGTGAGGTGACGATCTAGTAGGGTAGATCAAACCGAAATGCAGCAGCTACACGCGGGCAGAGTTGCGCGATAGGAAGGGCAGAGAATGGACGATTTGCTTCGTCCCGCTTCGTGTAGAGAGGAAGCCAAGCGTACTCCCAAGATGAGAGGAAAACCGTACGAAGTGTAGAGGTACTGGTGCCCTGCTGGTCGTCCTTCCGGGTATAATCAGGTAACGAGCTTTCCCAACCAGGTATCAGGTCTGGTTGGACTGGGTTGGGTCGCGAGCTTCTCTCTGGAACTAGCCGAAGAGGCGGGTTGTAGAGAGTGTAGGGAAGGAGGTAGATGGATGTAGAGACGAGAAATCTGAAGTAGCTGTTGGTCCGCGAGAGAAAGCAGACCGACTGGTAGTGTAGAGGGCAGACGTGAGGTAGGTAAGGTAGACAAGGTAGACAGACGGCTCGGTAAGTGGCCTTGCGTCGTTGCGGTGGGTGTAGCCCCAGGGTAAAGTGACTTCCGGGTTGTGGGAGTCCTTGCAGCGCGTGGGTTTGTGAGGTGACTCTGTGACTGGGACTGAATGACGACCCACGGATCAAAAGTGATGAGCGACGGGATGGACGAAGGACGACAAGCGGAAATGTGTGTGTGGCTGGCCGATGCGTTTGACGTGCGTGAGAGAAGAGTCGGCTACCGTAGGGAAGAACAGGGAGCAAAAGGGAAGGAAGCGCCGGCGTGGGAAACAGCGCGCGAGCGAGCAATTGCGGATGTATGTGCGGTAGCTGACGGATGGTGGTGGTACCAGTAAGAGCTGGTGAGAGTTGATGTGCACGTGGGCGTGAGATGAGAAACGATGAGGTAACGGGCAGGTAACGTCGTTGTCAGGGAAATTGATGAGAAGCGAACGTTTTGCTCTGAAAAAGCTGCCTGCTTTCGATTCTGAGTTGATTTAGTTAATTAGTTAAGGCGAAGTGAGGTAATGGTGGTGTGGTGCAGGATTTGGCGCAGCGATTGACGGCAGCGACGGCAGCACCGGCAAAGCAGCAACGTCGACTGCGATGCGTGGTGAGGGCGTTGGTGAGCAGCAGCCAGCGGCAGCGGTAGCGAGGCTTGGGGGTGGAGCGCGGTGCAAGCTGGTGATGTTGGGAGTTGGGATGCTCTGCTTGCGATGACCCAAGGATGTACCTCTGATGGAAGTTACTTCCTGGTTCACGGTGATGTTTTGGACTGGTTGCCCTCTTTTTTTGGTGAGAGAAAGTGGGTGGTGGAAGGGGTCAGGAGGAAAACTTGCTAAAGGGGGAGGGGGGACGCGAGGGAACATGGAAGAAACGAGGGAGGCAAGGGCCATCTCCCCCTCAGATGGGGCCGGCAGGTGCCAAGTACGTACCGCCGTACTTTCCCTTCCAAGTGCCTTCAGCGTATGCAGCTCGGGGTGGGCCGACTTGTCAGGCAGCAGGTATCCCGAGAAGTCCGGCTATTAGCCGATGACCCGACTTTTCCGGGCAGATTCGGCGGCGAACTGCATTGCTACTGCTATCGACTCGAGGTGAAAGGAGACCTGGTAATTAATGCACAGACCCAGGTCCCTCGGGTAGCACAGACCATCTCGCTTGTCACTCGTCACCTCGTCATTTCTCAATGCTCAGTGGCTGCGCCGTGCCCTGCCCTTACGCAGTAGGTCCTTCCTCCTCCTTCATCCTACACATCTGGCTTTTTAATCTTCTATTTTGACACATCAATCATCAGTCATTGCAATTCCTTCGATCAGTCCTATCGCTAGCAGTGAGTGCCATTTTTGGGTGTCGTCAGTGCTGCCAAAAATTGACAGCAGCGACAGCTTGCTGTTGGCTGACCATGTGGCCTTCCTTCACCTTAACTAATCAGTTGGCGACTGTTGATGACTGAGGCCGCAATTCCCTCTGCGGGGAAACCCAGCCACGTCTTACGGTAGCATCCAACCGAATCCCAAACCAAGCAATCGCACAATCAATCCCTCGCCACTTTTATTCCTGCTTGCCTGACCAAGCCCGGAATGTCCTGGACCGCAAGGCACCAAAGAGAACCAACCAACGACACGAGACAGGAAAAAAAATAACGAACAGAGTTATCACAGCCTTATCGCTCCACCAAATCTTTTGGAGGTGAGGGTTTACCATCAACAACATAACGGCCCTGATGTCCCCGAGTTCACGTAGTATACTGCATACATGTGCCCGGTGCTGCTTCTCATCGTGTGCTTCTCTTGGCATTGCCCGTACTTGTAGCTATGTACCGTCTGCACATCTAAAGTACCCGAGACTCCCGTCGTGTACCTCATGTTAGTGGTACTGCTTGGCGGACACCGACCAAAAGATCGGACCTTGGACGGTACGTACAGAACCTCAACAGCTAGAGGTACATATGCCATCTCAGAGCTAGATGTACCTTCTCACAGGAAAAGTAGACACCAATAACGCCAACGTCACGAAAGCCGATATGAAAAGTGCGATGCCGCTTATCGATGATGTGGAAGCTCGATGCTCAGGGACGCATTGGCCAATAGTCACATGTGCTGTTCATTCAGTCAATCGCAAGCACGATCATGGATGGCTTATAGAGTAGCTCAACTTCAATGGCGTCTCGAACACGATCAAACATCGGAATATCGCGAGGGGCCTATGATAAAGAACTATATGGACTGTACTAGCGCGCGTATTTCTGTTCAGTCTCAACCCATTCAGATGATCAGCTGGGCCATTGGTCGCGAATAGTCTGATTACACTCTGCCTGTCAGCATCAGTGCCTCGAACGGCATCGAGCACCAGTCTTGAGTGCCCCCCTCAGTCAAATATGCGATGAAGCCGAGGCATTGAAGAAAAACCAATAACATTGGTCTTATTTCTCGGGGATCGAATATAGATTAATGTGACGCCGCCCATTCGACGATCCCGGAGAGCGGAGTTTGTCTGCTTTCGTACTCAAGGAACACAGGGGAAACCACCTAGTCCACGGCAGCGGACCGAAGGCCCGATAGTACCAAAGTCACGTTGGGCGGCGGCCAAGAGCAGCGGTGCTCCATGCCCTCGTCTTTTCTAGGAGTGCCCGGTCGCACCGGGTTCCGGTCGGAGACTCCACTCTCGCCGAGGCCGGAGGGCACCGAAACAAGCGGGCCCGGCAGTGCCCCTGACATACCGTCGATGCGGAACTTCGCTGTGACCCTCAACCCGCATTCGCGTCGGGCTCCGACCACAACGAGAACGAACGAGAGACCGACTCAACCATTACGCCATCCCAGCCGCGATTCCCGCTTGCTACACGATTTGAGCACGAGAAAAACAAAAGAAGAAAGCGACTCTCCAAAGCGACCAAGACAAAAGTTGTTTCAAAACACCGAAAGAGAGGTGGACGAAACAAGATGGCTCTCCCGACCCTGGCCGTCCTGCCCAGATCATGCCAGGCTGCAAGACCACCGCGAGGGAAACGAAGAAGGGGAAAAAAAAGCACGGGTCCCATAGCATGTCGCCGGGTTGAGTGTTCGCCAAGCTCATTTGATGGCGGGCATCAAGCGAGCACATCGGATTTGCACCTAAAACGGCCTCACGAACCCTGACCTGGCCCAGCTTGTCTACTGTCATCCGGTCTCTCGTCTTCATGCGCGTCGTCGTTCTGCACAGGTTGGGCCCAGCAAGGCTCTGTGACGTCGTGCACGTCTCTTTTTCTCGCCTTCTGTCCCTGGTCCTTGCGCGTTCGTTCCGAACATGGACAGAGTTTATGCCTCCTCGGCTGGTTCGCGATGATGCACCCCGGCACTGAAACGGTGCAGGTCGCAGGGTTCCGGCACCTGACGTTTGAGAGTCTTTCGCAGCTCTTACAGCGCTAGGAGAGTCGAAGAACCTCACAGACTCGCCGCGTGGTGTTCCCCGTCTCGGCCAAGCCGCGAATCGTATCGTTGGCCAGTGTCCGTCTCGACTGGTTTTGTCGATTCCGTCCATGTTTTCCCATTTCTTTCCCACCTTCTCTGAGTTTACAATCAAAAACATGGGATGATAGGGATTTCATGCGGAAGCGATGAGACAGCCGATTACCAGATGACCCAACGACTATCTCATGCCAAAAGAAAAAAAAAAACCTCACACACAGGGATAGAGGCAGTTCCGGAGATAGAACGAACGAGTTGGAAAGTTTCCGTCGCAATTCTTCTCTTGCGTGCTCAGCCCCCTTTTTCCTGTTTTTCGGAATCCGTGGGATAACGAAACAAGGGAGCATCGCAAGGAAACGCCCTGACGTAGGACGGAACCGAAGCCCACAAGGCTGGAGTTGGTTCACGTCCACACTCGGCCGAGCGAGATGCCACTTGCAGAGACCCTATTTCCGGTTCTCCGGACGTTGGCGGCCAAATGGAGCTGCTGGACGGTTCACCGTTATTAGGCGACGATCACCACAATTTGACGTGGTCTGGCCTGGCCCTCAAGCGTAATTCCCCAATCTTGGACGACGTATGCAGCGGGCACTGTGCAGTACGGGACCCTTGGGCGTGTGTGGAGTCGCCCGAATCCATCGCTAAAGAGATCAGACGAAAGGTTAGCGTCGCCAAGCTTCTGTCAGGGAACCGGGCATGACGGTTCATCTAGTCGAGTCTGGTATAGTCCCAGCACCAGGTTCAATGAGCGGATCTTCGACGCGAATCCGACTCACAGGCATCCCAATTCCACCAACCAGAAGCAGTTAAAGCCACTGTCGACATCCGGTTGATGGAGGTTCCGAAGATCATCACCATCAATGGTGGGGAGATGAGATGGCAGAGTGGCAGACAGGGACCATGACATTTTTGATGACATCTCCCGCAACAGAGTCGGGGGATCAAGGTGAAAGAAACTTGAGCTACAGGCCGTTGGCTCGATCTGGCAACGGGCGCTCAACTGCTCCTCGTTTTCGCGGGTTGCGGGCGATCGCTTCGACCCCCCAAGTGTTCCAGAGACGAATCGTAGTCGTTGGCGAGAGAGCTTGTTGCCCGCCAATGGCCCGGATCACGACCTTTCCGCCCCGTGACATATCACTCACCGTCTTGTGGTTTCGACTGGGCGAGGGTTCTCTGTTTCTGGCCGTCCTTGGCTGGAGGTTTTCATAGTTTGGGAAGTTCGGGATAGCTCGATGGGTAAGGCGGCCCATGTCGGTTGCGACTTGGATGTCGTTTGACCTCCAAACGACGGAACTGAATTGGTACCGGGGTGTTGGCGGCTGGCGCTTCAGTATTTGGGAGGATACTCAATCATGGTTTGTCGCGGAGGCGAGTGGTTAGTGGCTTTGCGGAAGTATCATGTACGACGGCACAACGCAATTGGCTTGGCCAGCGGGCGTGCGGACGGGCGGGCAGATCTAGGGCGTGCAATACCGGTAGTCGACGCCGCCAGTCAGGGAATTTGGCTACGGGAAATTGGGGGCCGCGAAATACCGTTAGGCTGTGCAAAAAAGAAGGAAGTGTTTGGATCTTCATCGCCCGCTGGAGATTTGGGTTTGTTCTGAGTGAAGGAACCCAAGGGACGGCCTGTTTCTGTCGAGCGCCGCGGCGGCCAACGATGTTTCTGCAATTGTGAGAAATATAGCCTTAAAGGCGACATCTGTGATGGGTGGCAGCGAGCATCCCGTCAGCGGTATGACTCGGGCGACCCGTCCGTCAGGTTAGGCAGCGCACCATCAGTCCGGTTTGACAGGCAAAGCAAGAAGGTCAGACGAATTTTGAGCGAGGTTAAGCCGGGTTGAAGGATGCGATGCAGAGGAGAGGAGGCCCGAGACCAAGGGCTGGCTCAGACTGTTGTTGACTGGTGGTTTTTACAATGACTCTCAGACTTTCGTCCCGTCGACCCAAACTACCGGCAGCGAGTCTCGAGCCCATGAGATGATGTGACTTGAGTGGTCATTGGAAACTGATAGGTGGCTGATGACTGAAGGCTCACGACGGGGGTACCTGAGAGCGAGGGGGGCGCCCTCGACGGTGATCCAGTGATCCAGTGTTCCAGGAGGAGGGGAAAGGGATGTGCCTGGCAAGCAGGCCACCGAGGAAAAGGACCCCGTCAGACAAGTCCGAGCCAGATTCAGATTCAGCGGAGATCTCTCGAGAAACAAATAAGGTTTCCTGCATTAGGGGCCCTCTGTTGTTTCTCGGGATCCATGTTCGTCCCGTCCAGTGAGGGAGGGTTGGTCGGCTGTCTGTTCGCGGCGTGCGCTTGGGTTGAGGTTAGAAGAAGGACGGGTTTTGGTAAAGAGAAAATGGAGGTGAGTGGATCCGCCCATTAGCGGCTTTCGGCGGTGTGTGTGGTGTCTGAGTTGCGGCGCATCTTCCCCACACTACACGTACCGAAGGCGGTTAGGGGAGCTCGCTGTGAGTCTGTGACTCTATGAAGGGCGACCAAGAGGGAAAGGGCTGATACGTGGGTGAAATTGCGCCTGCTCGTTAGTGAGTTTCAAGGGAGGCGGACCCAGGACCGCTTCACGGTGAGGGTGTGCCTAGGGATCCCTGAAGTTTTAAACACACAGCTCAGCAAAAAGCCCCTTGGATCCCTGGAGATTTTTTTCCCCTCCTGCCTGGGAGGGGAGAAACCGACTATCCTTTAATTGTGCTGTTGTTACGAAAACAGGTGAGGCGATTTTATTGCTCTCTCCACATCTTGGCGGGAAAGTGGTGTGTTCTCAATCTATCGGTGTTGATGTCCGACGTCTTTTGCTGCTTTGAGGGCCGGGAAGGCGGGGGAACGTTTCCAGCAATCAGCAGGGAATCATAGCATCTTGTTTCCTGTCACTATATCGGTAATATGGGCGCAGTACTACTGCATGCGTGAGTGTGGGATGAAACGTTCACATACTATTTACAGGTGTTATGAACAGCATCCTTGTTTATCCGCCGGCCGGCGGGGGGGGGGGGGGG
>JAOQIF010000139.1:0-59772 GCA_026260285.1 Colletotrichum sansevieriae
AGGCTCGGCTATTATAGAATATATTACGATATACCTATAATTGCTTATTATACTATTTATTATTATTCACGCTTATATTGCTCTTTTCCTTGTTTTACTCGCAGTCTTAGCGACCCCTACTGTAGCCCCAGGCTAGTAGGAAGACTGTGACACTAATAGATATATAATATATTCTCTATTACCTTACTAGAATTATAAGATAACTACTAAGTAGGTAATAAAGGTTCGCCTATATACCTAGAGCTTAAGGATAAGCTAGAGGAATAAGAGATAGAAGAGATTATTATATAGCAAGGTATTAGTAATAATATGCAATATCTAGTTAAGTAGGTAGGATAGCCTATAGAATATAATATATAGGAGCTTATAGAGAACTTAGTAAATGCGCAAGAGGCTGTTTATAAGTTCGATAGATAATATAGGAGGTATTATAAGAAATAGGATAACTAGTTATAAAGTTATGGTAATAAGTTGCTAATTATAAATCATAAGACTATAGAATAAAAGCTAAATTAAGAAGTAGAATATTAATTATATTAAGTAGCGAATTATTACTAATATTATAGCGAAAAAGGGGTATTATCCTATAAAAAAAGGATAAAGCTAATGATATAACTAGTTATTTACTTCTAACTATAGCTACGGGCGCGAGCACCCTAACTACTATAACCACGAGCAGCACTATAGAAACTAGTTGCTAAGCTAGCGTTACTAGCATCCCTATTATTATTACCTATAGACTAACTACCTGCTGACTTACTACTAGACTTACTACCCGAGTTACTACCTAACTTGCTACTAGAGCTATTACCTACCTCGCTACCCGACTTATTACTAGAGCTATTATTAGATATAGTAATAGTAAACTTAGTCTTTTTAGCCCTTCGGGCCCTCTTTGCTAAATTGTTACTATCCTCTTAGCTATATTTAGTAGGAGTATAGAGGTATAAGATATAAGAGATAGAGCGAGCGCTAGTAATATCAATAAAGCAGGAGGGAACGTCGTTTAAAATATACTTAAGGAGATCATTTTTTAGCAACTTACTAAATTCGGGAAAGGAGTTAACGTTATACTTATAAGAGTACTTAGGAACTAGTTTTATTAAAGGGTTATTAACTAGATAATTAATCTTATTATAAAGGTATATAGCAGGATTATTATTATAAATATATAGCAGCTAGGCGGCGTTTAGGCGCTAAAATATATTAATACTATTATAAAGGGTACTAAGCTAGAACTAATTATTAGTAGGATATAGTTAGCAAGGGAGTAGCGAGTAATACCCTATATAAACTAAGATATCGAGGGCGAGGTGCTTATAGATAGAAGCAAGCTCCTAGAGTTAGAGCTGCTCTATATTATAGCTACTACTACTAGTAATAGGATTATAGATAAGTTTAATAATACGCTTTTATATTACTAAATAGTCGCTAAGAGAAGTAAGTATATAGTATTAATAAAGAGGAGTTAAGACGCCCTTATATTCCTAGATTTGAATTTAATAGAATATATTCTAAGTTATCTAAGCTATACCCTAAAGCTCCTAGGGAACCTACTAGGCGTTAGTATATAGCAACCTAGTAGTAAACTAGTAGAGACTTATAGTAGCATATTTCTTCATATTAAAGTTATAATATATATACTTCTATATATATTCGCTATATATATAGCAAAGGTTAATAATATCTTAATATATCTTATAAAGATAGCTAAGATAGGGATAGCTACTATTAGTATTACTAGTAAGGTTGCTAGAGAGGACCTCGGGATCGTATAGGTATTTAGCGAGAATTATACCTATATATACGATATAAGATATAGTAGAGAATAATTAGCAAAACGATAGGGAAAGAGATAAAGTAGAAAAGGAAGAAATAGGGAAATTAATAATTATAATAAAAGCTTGCGGAATAGATAATAAAGAGAAAAATAATAAAGGCTACTAAGTTAAAAAAAAAGATACTAAAGAGGGAAAAATCCAGCTAGGTTAGAGACTTTGAAAAGTAGATACCCTTTTATAATTAGCATCGCTAGGTAATAAGGCTAAATAATTACTCACTATATACTACTAAATAGTCATATAACTATTAGCAACTAATTAAAAAATAATAGCGACGCTCAAAATTTAAGAATATATAAAGCGCTAGAAAACAAAATACGTTATTCGCTATAGCAGCCTAAATCTAGCGTAGGAAGGAGCAATAGCAAATAATATAATAAAGATGCTGAACTATTACCCTATAGTTAGTAATATAGAGCTATATTACCCTACTAGTATGCCTTAGGGACTAAGGCTTTAGAAAGGGGAGTAATTATAAGAAATAATAGCGGGTATAGGATATAGAGCTATGCTATTAGTAAAACGTCGGCGAGTTAGGGGCGAATAAATATACCTAGGAGAAAAATCTATAAGCTAAAAACTTAGAAGGTTAAGCAATAGTCTAATATAATAACGGATATATACGTTTCAATATTCTAGCCTTTCCTGGTTTAGGCCTTTAGCCATACTCTTTACATAAGATTACTACCTCTATTAAGAAGACTTACTTAGTTATTTATAGTATTAATAATCTTAATAAATAGGGCATTTTAACTTAATTACTTATAATCTAGCGTTATAGCGTTTACCTCCTTCTAGTAATTACCCTATTACTTAGCCCTAATTATATTATTTAAATTAGTAATATTACCTAAGCCTATATATAATCCTAGATAACGCTATCGCGCGATATTTATACCTAATTACCTAACTAGGTTCATAATCTCTACCCCCTAAGGATTATTATAAAAGTTATTAAACCCCTCTATAGTATTACCAAAGCTAGTATTTATTAGTAGGCTACTTATAGCGCTTATTATTATAATAAGTTATATATAAATAGCTCTACTCTTTACCCCTACTTATATATTATTAATAACTTAAGCCCTTACTTTGCTATTATAAGTATATAGATAGATGTTATAACTAGTCTCTCTAATAATACTTTTTCTACTATTAGAAAAGAAGAGCTTTAAAAAGCTAAATTTATAGCTAAACTTAAGGAGAAGCTTATGCCTTAGACCTCTATTACTTTTAATAGTAGAATGATCTCTATTACTAGTATCAATATTATTATGCTATACTAGAAGGGCTAGGGTACTAAGATTAAGCTTATAAATAAGACGCTTAAGAAGATACTAGTAAAGGAATAGTATATTAAGTAAGAAGCTAGAGCGGCTTATATAGCTTTAATTTACTAACTAGAAGCTTATTTTAACCTATTAACTACAACTTAACTCTAGGATCTAACTAATAAAAATATTACTACTCTTATTAAGCGCTTATAATAGCTAAAAGATAACTTTAACTAAGGCCTCATATATATTATATTATTCATACCTACTACTAAACTATTTATATTTATATTTAAATTGTTTACTATTAATTAAGACCTGATATTATAGTTAGATTATATTATTATACTTACTAATAAAATAATGTATAATATAACCTTTATAATTAATAGTAATATTATCTATTATAGCTCTACTCTATTGAGTATAAATAAGTTACTTACAATATATTAGCCTTAGAGATCTATATTATAATTACCAGTATAGACCTCGCCTTTATTATTACTTTAACCCTTTAATAAGTTACTACTAAGCTAGGTAATACTAACTCTATCCCTATAGTAATATATACTAACTTATACTTGCTATATAAGTATCTATATAAACTTAGTATTATAAATAAAGAGGCTTATAATTAATATTATAGCTCTCTATTAGTTATATAAGCGCTATAAGCTATCTAAGATCTAATAGGTTAATTGTAAAGATAACCCTGCTAATATACTAATAAAAGTAACGCCTAGCAGGGCGTTATAACGCCCCATTAACAGGAATAAATAAGTAATTTATATAGAAAGATAGGTAGTAAGAATAATCAAAAGATTAATATAATAATAGTATAATAATAAGTATTTATAAAAGGATAGAATTATAGCTAAAACTAGCTACTTTTCGCTTGGTTTAGGAGCTAATAATAGCTTCTAATTTATTATTTTAATTCTTATAATTAGATAGGCTTATTAGGCGATTACTAGTATGAAAAAGACTACTAGTATAGGAATATTTACCTACCTATATAGTAAATAGAACTCCTGCTCGCTTAGTAAGCTAGATCTAGCTTTAGATCTATAGCCTAGGTTAGAATAACTAGGACCTAGTAAGTAGTTATATAACTTATTATATAACCTACCTTATTAGCTTCTTATATTATTCTTACCTTGCTAGCTACCTTCTAATATAACTTAATATTATTAATAATTTAGACTTTATTACGCCTACCCTCGCTCTCTTTATATACTAGTATTATAAAACTAATAGATATAATATAAGGGAAAATATCTAAAAGGTAGCTATACCCTTAAGCCTAAAGGGCTTATATCTAATATTATATTTAAGCCTTTCCTAGGGTTATATATTTAAATCGCGCGTAGCGGGTATAGTACTATATATTATAATTTAATATGAGCTTATAAGGTCCCTATAGTATATTAGCCCTAGGGACCCTAGGGGTATAGGCTTAAGGTATATATAATATAATATAATATACCTAGTATCCTAGCTAAATAAGTAATTGTAAATAATTATAGTAGTAATAGGGGGGTAATATTATAGCGCTATATATACTCAAGGATAGCTATATTTAGACCCTTTATTCTAAATATCTTCCATCTTTTATATATAGTATAAGGGAAACTATCTAAAGGGTAGCTATGACCTTAAGCCTAAAGGGCTTATATATGATAATAGAGAAAAGGAGTATAATAAACTTTAGTATTATTCTAATATTATTATTATTAATACTTAAATAATCTTATATATCGTTTTTTAATTTTTTCTTAATAAATTTATATCTAATCTAAATAATCTCTTTTACCTAGATCTACAAATTACTTTATATATCTTTTAAGCTTATTTTTAATATTCTTACTTAGTTATAAATAAAGTTATATTATTTATTATCCTTCCTAGTTTTTATTAGTTCTAGCCCTTCTTAATATATATACGTAGAACTATGTATAGCTTATAATAATTTATAAGTGATTATTAAGTAAGCCCTGAGTAGCTTTATTAAAGTAATAAACCTAAATAAAAGCTTAAATAAGCTTAACTTAGGTATAGCTTATAATACTAATAAAAACTATTTTAAAAGCTAAATAACTTTAGCTATTATCTCTAAAAAAAAGCTAAGTATTTATAAATTAAGTAAATTTAATATAATTACTTTATAATTAATCTTATATTTAATATAAATGCTATAATAAAAGAGTAGGATTTTGTATTATTTTAATTACTAAAGTATATTATTATTGTAAGTTCTTACTACTACTTATTAATAAATTATCATTACTTTTTGTAATCTTAGAAATCTATTAGTTAAAGGAACTATTAATAATAATTTAGCTATTAGTCCAATTAGTAAAAATTATATTAAATAACTAAGCTTATAAAATAATATAATTAAAATGAATAAAAGAATTTATAATTTATAATATTATTAGTAAAGGGTAGAGAAGTTAATTTAGAGATAAAATTATAGATAATATTTATATTAATAATATTATAATTTAAAGTATTAGCTTATTTAGTTTCTTTAAAAACTCTTATAATAAAGACTAATTATTGAAAACAGTTATTTGAAATCTTAAAAAAACTTTAAATTACATATAAAACTAAATTATCAAAATTCTTTAATCTAGGAATATTAAAATTAATGTCTTTGTACTATTTTATATAAGAGATTTAATTACTTATTAAATATAAAGATATAAAATCTAATACCTTTCCAAATTATATTTATTTAGTTATATATTATAAAATATGTAAATTCTTATAATAATTAAAAAAAAGTTCTAAGTTGATATAAATATAAGTTTAAGTAAAAGAATAAGGAGATATCTTTTTCTTTTCTTAATAATAGAAATTCTACCTAGATATATTAGTGATATATATGTTTTATTCTTGCTCTTATTAATTCCTCGCCCCTATACTACTTTATATTTAGTTAGTAGGAGGAAAACTTCCTTGAGGTCCTAGATAAGGAAGTAAAAGACTTTAGAACATTTATAGTTATAAGATATTTCCCTATTATATTATAGGGAAACCTATACTATTCTAGATTAGTATTAAAGCTTATACTAATAAGAGTATTTATATCTCTAGTATTTATTAGTATAGTTTTCTTACTCTTACTCTTATACCATACGCGCTTCTAATTTCTTTCTCTAAAGCTTTAGTCTTACTTTTTATTCCTTATCTTTTTACTTAATATCTTATTATATAGTAATATAAGGGACTGGATACCCAGGCTTGAGAAGCTGGAGATATTGCAGCTAGCGCAGGCTGAAAGGATAGAGAGGCCTATAGGTCTAGGGCATAGAACCCTTATAGCAAGGACTTAGTAAGTACTTACTAAAAGCTAGGAAAAAAGGATCTTAGAAGAAGCAAGCAAAAGTAGCATAGTAATACTAGACCTACCTTTTAGGTACTTCTATTATTAGTTTAATCTAACTATAGCTCTTAGCACCTTAATACCTTTATAATTCTTTTGCTTCTACCCTGATTTAAGAAGGTTAGTAATAATAATAATATTATATACCTAAGTAATACTTACTAATTAGACTAAAGAACCTATGCCTAATATTTACTAAGAGCAGAGTAAAATAGCTTATATAAACCTATATAAAGAAGTTAACCCTAGCGAGTAATTAGAGGATAATATAAGCTAATAAGGGGAGGTAAGAAGCTATGCTTTAAGCGAGGCTAGGGGCCCTAAAGAGGATAGGCTACTTATACTAAACGCTCGCTACTTAGATAATAAGTATATATAGGAAAATAGGGAATATAAGACCCCTTCCTAAAGACTAGATAGGCTAATAAGCTAAATATCTATAGCTATAGCTAATAGGCTAGCCTAAGCTAGAGAGCTAGATAAAGTAACTAGCTAAGTACTAATATAATAGATTATAACTATAATAGCTAACTAGTATAAGCTAATTACTACTATATTAAATAACTAAGCTCCTGCTAAGCGATTACCTAAGGTTTATAAAAAAAAACCTAAATTATAATATAGCGCGCCTTACTAGCAAATCTATTAGTATAATAAGAGAAGATTAGCTTATTATAGTTAAAGAGGCTTATAAGGACTACCCTAGCTATTCTAATAGCTAGTATATCTAGTAGGCTTTAAGTATAATAGAGCATACCTTATAAATAGAATAGCGGAATTATTAGCAAATACTCATAGATAAGTCGGGGAATTAGATAGACCCTAAATAGGAAGACTTTAGAATTTTTATAAGAAGGTAGTATATCGCGCCCGAGCTCTAAGAGTAGAACTACTATAATATTTTAAGATAGTGCTATTAGAAGGATAATAAGAAACTAATTATATATTAGGCTTAATAGCAGTCTATTAACTAAGTACTTAGCAAGCTAAGTATAGGTAATATAAAGGCGTATACCTTCTTTTAGGGCTTTATTAGGACCCTAAAGGATAAACTCTTTAAGTAGGATATTAACTATACTAATATATATACTATCGCCCTATATATATAGAGATTATAGGAGATTATAGAAGGGAGATATAGGGGAACGTCTGCTAGCTATTCTAAGTTATATAAGTAACTATACTCAGGCTCTCTAGACCGCCCTTATAAGAGCAGCTTATAACCCCTTAGGTCGATAGACTTAAGGGATTACTACCTAGAGACCCCGTCCTAGAATAACTACTTAGCAGATGCTTGCATAATACCTAGTGCTAGTAGTATATCTACTAACTCCCGGGGACCCTAATACTATAACTATAAGAAGTATAGCTATATCTCCTCTAACTATACTAAAACCCGTGCGTAGCTAATGGGTAGCAATCAGAACCTAAACCTAAGATAGGGCGGGATAAGCGTAATTAGAGTACTTAGTATAACTAATACTAAAGACTTAGGAAATAAGTAAGTATAGATATAACCCCGAGGGGTACTATGCTAGAAATCACCTCGGTTCTAGTAGGATAGACTATTAAGGGATAGGCGTTAGCGCTCTGAGCGTTTAGCGAAGTCGAACTAGAGGTTAATATAGATACTTATAGAGTAGTAGATATTATATAAGAAGATCTTATTAAGAGGCTCTAACTAAAGGAGGCTACTAGTATTATAGCCCCTGAATTAGTAGATTTCTAAGGAAAGCTTATACTTATAAGTAAGGTCTATTAGTTTATGTTTTTCCTTATAGATAGTTAGGGTTACTTATAGAAGATTTGCTAGGCTTTTATTATAAGCCCTCGCCCTAAAGGAGCAGGAGATATCCTTCTATCTAATAACTTAATAGGATAAGAAGGTATCTATATAAATACCTATATATATACCTAGTTATATAAACCCCTCTCGCTTACTAAGCTAGAAGTAGTTATCTAAGAGATTATAGAGAATAGCTAATAGGCTTATATTATATATCTAATAGGTGCTATAAGCTTTAATAAGAAAGATATAGAGTCTTTAGACGAAGATTCGCTAGATAATAAGCAGGAGAAGAAGATTCCTAGGGAACTTTAAGACTTTATTAATATTTTTAATAAGGAGAATATAAAGAAAGTTCCGAGGCTAAAAGGAGTAGTATACTATATCGAACTAAAACCTAGCAAAGAACCCCTATATAGATTTATATATCCTATATTAGTAGAGTAGTTATTAATACTTATTAAGTATATCTAAGATATAGAGGTAGCAGGCTATATATATTACTTAACTAGCTCTATAGGAGCACTAGTGCTATTTATGCTTAAGAAGGATAGAAACCTATAACTATAGATAGACTATAGGGGATTAAATAAAATTATAATAAAGAACTATTATCCTCTACTACTAATTAGCATGCTTCTAGATAGACTTACTAGAGCAAAGTTTATTTCTAAGATTAACTTAAGCAAGGTATACTACTAAATTATAATTAATAAAGTAGATAGGTAGAAAATAGCGTTTAGAATGCGATATAGGTACTTTAAGTATATTATAATGCTATTTAGGCTTCTAAATACCCTAGTAACCTTTTAGGTATATATTTACTAAATATTTACTAACCTTTTAGATACTTACTATATTATATATCTAGATAATATTCTAATCTACTTAGATATAAGGGAATAGTATACTAAGGACTTCTATACTATCTTATACTACCTAAGGGCTACTAAGCTATTTATAAAACTAAAGAAGTATAACTTCTACTAGATAGAAGTAGATTTTCTAGGGTTCTATATTACTTAAAATAGTATTAAGATAGACCTAGATAGAGTCTAAGTAGTTGCTAAATAGCTAGTACTAAAGTCTTTTAGAGATATCTAAGTATTCCTTAGTTTCTATAACTTTTATTATAAGTTTACTATAAGATATTCTTATATCGCAGCCCCTATAAATAGCGCGCTTAAGGGAAGCTAGAATAGTATAAAGTCAGGAGCCTTCGCCTAGATAAGGGAGATATAGACTATATTTAAGACGCTTCGGAGAGTATTTGCTAAAGCCTTAATACTAAGATACTATAACCTAGTATTAGAAACCAGGGTTAAGACTAATATATCTACTTAGGTAGTATCTAGCATGCTCTTATAGAAGCATAGCATAGTTTAGTATCTAATAGCCTTCTAGTTAAAGAAGCTCTTAGATATAGAGAGGTACTAGGCTATAGGGCAATAGGAACTCCTTGCTATTATAGAAAGTTTAGATTACTAGGTATAGTATCTATAAGGACTTCCTAAGAAATTCGTAGTACTTATAGACTATATAGCACTAAAAGGAGTACTCGCTATACCTGCGTAGGATATTTATAGAAGACTCGTACAATAGGTTTACTACTTATTAGCATTTAACTTTGAAATTTAGCATAAGCTAGGGGTTATTAATCCAGGAGATAGACTATTATAATACCCTAACTATATAGTAGAAGATGCTAAGGTGGATAATATACTTCCTACCCTTAGAAAGAAACTTAGGCTTATTAGCTAGCTTTTAGTAAATATTTGCTAGTATATTATTAAGCTTAAAGGAACTATAGCTATTATAAGAACTTATACCTAAGCCGTCTAGTAAAGTATATAAGAACCTTACTAGAGGGCTAGCTCTAAGGTTAAGGGATCCTCACCCTTAAGCTAGTACTACCTTATAATAGGTACTAATAAGCTACTACGTACGAGTATGCATATTAGCGCTATTACCTGCACGAAAGTATATGCGGGTGCTATGCTAACTACTCTACGAGAGAATAGCAACAGGCTAGAGGACTTAGGGGGAGCTGGGGTTACTATACTAGAATAGTATATCCTACGTGCTATAATAAGGGAGCTTATTTAAGATAAAACGGCTTATATGCTATAACTAGGCGCAGATCTTAAATAGATAGTTAGAGGATTATAAGCTAAAGACCCCTTCTATAGAGATATTATAGCTAAGGTTCGCTAGAATACTAGGGAATACTAAGGATACTAAGTTAATAAGAATAATATCCTTTAGTTCAAAAGAAGACTTATTATCCTAGAAGAGGGATCCCTCTGCTATAAAATCCTAAAGAACTACTATAATATGCCTAGATTAGGGTATATAGGAGTAAATAAGATAGCTAAGCTAATCTTATAAAAGTTTTATTAGCTATATTTAATAGAGGATATATAGCGATATATCGCTAAGTACCTATGCTACTAAGGGGTATATATACTATAGTATAAGCTATACGGGCTACTATAAATACTAGAACTACTAGTATACCTATTCTAATAGATTTCGTTAGACTTCTTAACTAGCTTATTAGAAAGTCGCTAAGATAATAGAGTTACTTATAATATAATCTTAGTAATTATATATTAGATAACTAAAGTAGTATAGTTCTTAGCGATAACTAAGCGACTAGATGCTATAGATTTAGCGAGGATCCTATATTAAGAGATCGAGTATTAATATAATATACTAGAGGTTATTATTAGTAACTAAGATAAACTAATTACTAGCTAGTTCTAGCGAGACTAGACTAAGGTCTGAGATATAGAAGGGCGTATCTCTACTATATAGTATCTATAGATAGATAGCTAGACCGAAAGAATATATTAAACCTTAACTATATATCTTATAAAGTTTAGCGAAGTATTATATAACTAATAGGTAATATAATTAGTTAAAGCCGAATTTTTATATAATAATAGTAAATATGCTACTATTAGTATATCCCTATTTGAGGCCCTTATAGGATATTACCCTTAAATAGTTAACTACTGCTTGCTAAACGTGAAGATTAGGACCTAAGGGGTTAATAAAAGGCTTAAGAAGCTAATAAAGGTTTGCTAAAGAATAGCTAAGACCTAGCAATATATAACTAAGGTATAAGCTAAGAATGCGAATACTAGAAGAAAAGTATAATTATATAATATTAGAGATATTATAGGATTCTTAATAAAGAACTTCTATTTTATAAAGAGTTAGCAAAAGCTCGCCCTAAGCTTTATTCCTATACTAGTTATAGAAGTTATAAGCTCTAATACCTATAGAGTATAACTCCTAGAGAAGTATAATAGAGTATATAATATCTTCTCTATTGCTCTACTTAAGCTATAATATAGCTAAAAGCTTACTAAGGAGTAGCTCCTAGATCTTAAAAAAGACCCTAAGGAATAGGAAGTTAAGGATATTATATTATAGAGGGAAGTGCTAATAAGCCCCCTATATTTAGTTAAATAGAAAGGCTAGCTAGTAGAGTATAATACCTAGGAGCCTAAAGAATACTTAGTAAATGCTTTGCGAATCCTCGCTAGATTTAAGAAATAGTAGTATAAGTCGTATTATAAGTAGGATAACGAGTAGTATAGATTAATAAGAAAAGTTAATTAACTATAAGATAGCTAAAATGCTAAGAGAAGACCCCCCCTTATAAAAGCAATATAAACCCTGTGGGTATCTAACCTTATATTACTATAGAAGTCTACTGCACCTTCGCTAAAGTTCTGCTAGTACTACTACTTATCGTTGTTATTATTACCCTCGTTATTATTATTATCCTCGCTCTCCTCCTTAGAGCTATTGCTAGTAGTACTGCTATTACTACTCTAACTATCGCTCTCTATAGTATTATTAGAGTTGCTATCCTCTGTAGCTAAGGACTTATCCTCCTCGCTACTATAAACCTAGTATTGCTAAGCTATTACTAAGTTATTACTAACCTTCTTATAAGAATTTGATCGAGGCGTAGGACTACTACTAATAACCTCGAAGATAGTAATAGGAGCTTAGTAGTAAGTATTGCAAAGTATATAGGAACCTTAGACCTTTAAAAGTTCTTATAAAGAAAGTATAGATATATAGGTATTGCTCTTTAAAAGCTACGTTATTAGGATATTAGCAAGCTTATTAAGAAAGGTAGCTTACTTAAAGATATAAATCTTATTATATAAGTAAGTAGGGAGAGTATTATTAAGCTATACTATAATCTTCTTAATTAAAACCTTATCCTTAGCCTAGCGAGCTACTTATAAATATATATTAGATCGATAAAAGGGTAAGACTAACTATAAGGTGAAACCTACTTTAAGCGAAACCTATAGATATACCTAGGTATATAAAGCTATACTCTCCTTAATATCTATAGCAAGGAGTTAGTTCTTATAGTTCTTAGAACTAGGCTTAAGACTAGCAGGGTTTATTAACTAGTTATAGAGGTATTAGAGAAGCTCCTGCCCCTGCTCTATAGCTATAAAGATATAGAAGATCTCGCGCTACTAATACTAGCTAGTAGTAATTATATAGATATAACGCTTAACCTAGTTCTAATAGAAACGAGTAGTACTAATAAGATAAGTAGGAATCTAGAAATAGGAAAAGTTAGCCTATACCTTCTCCGAATAATCGCTAAACTCACCCTATAGTATTTAATACTACGAACTTAGTATAACTTATATATATAATTACTATTATATCGATAGGTATAGATAACCTAGGCATTCTTAGGGAGCTATAGCGTGTAGCTAATACAGGGTTCGCTACTACCCGCCTAGTTATACTAATAGTTGCTACTACTAAGTTCGGCCTTAGTAGGGCTATACTTAGCGAGGAGTTAGCTAATAAGGCTCTTAGTGCTTATGATATTTAAGGAAGTATTAAAAGATAAGAAGGGTTTATAAAGGCTTAATAAAGGGCTTAGATAATATGAAAGTAGTTATTAAATAATATAGTATAATAAGGAGGGAAAAGAACTAACCCTAGGGTAGAAAAAAGCTATTATTTTATAGATAGCTAAAGAGACCTCGCTAAAATATCGCAAAGGTAGATACGACTTCGGATAGCAAAGAATAGCAATTACTTATTATAGCAAGTACTACCTACTAGGAAGTAGATATAGTAAATTAGTAGTAATAGTTGCTATCTGACCTACTTAATAGCCTTATAACGCGCCCGTTTAGAAGGGGGATAATAGGATAAAAAACGAAGTTATTATAAGAGTATAGTATAAGAAAGTACTCGCTAGATAAAGGGCGAATAGCGGGAGAATAAAAAACGGAGTTATTATAAGGATAATTACTCTCTTTTAAAAGGAAATAATAGGATCCCTTTAGAATAGCCTAGATAGAGAGTATAAAAGAGCTTAAAAGGAGAGGAACTATAAGGAATAGGATTATAAGCTTAGCTATTATATCTATAACTCCAAGGGCTCTACTATCTTTTAGCAAATATTTAATAGATAGTTATTACGCTAGATAATAGTAGTAATAAGTAAAGGACCGGGACCTACCCCGGATAGCTAAGAAGGATAATAATAGAGGGCTAACCCGTAATACCCGATCTTATAGTAGGGATTAATTAGAAGGGGGATAATTATAAGGGATTAGATACCTAGACTAGAGAAACTAGAAATACCTCAGCTAGTATAGGCTAAAGGGATAGAGAGGCTTATAGGTCTAAGGTATAGAACCCTTATAGCAAAGACCTAGCAAATACTTACTAAAGGCTAGAAATAAAGGATCTTAGAAGAAGTAAGCAAAAGTAGTATAGTAATACTAGACCTACCTTTTGGGTGCTTCTACTATTAGTTTGACCTAACTGTGGCTCTTAGCCCCTCGATACCTTTATAAGTAAGAGCTTATACCCCCTTAAGTTTAATCTTAGCCTATTACTTAGCTATCTTAATTATACTCTATCCCTAGCCTTATATAGTAACGCATCTTAAATCTTATTATAATTAGATACTATAGAAATAAGCCTAAGGTTAGTAGGGTATACTTTAGAAAAATATTTAGAATATATTTAGAGTATATTTAGAGCCTTTTAACTTACCACCTTTGTTAACTATAATTTTATTAATATAGGACTCTACTAGATAATATACTATAATTTAATATAATATTATTACTATTATTAAAATTAAAGCTATCCCTTGGAGTATTATATCTTATATAGTCTAAGGCTATTAGACTAGCAGTATAGTATCTACTCTAACTCTATATATAACCCTTAAAAGTATTATTATCTTTACTATTTATATTATTATAATTCTATTAGTATTTAGATTCTAATCTAGTCAGTTACCCTATACTAACTTATAGGTATTTAAACCCACTTTTCTTTTTTTCCTAGCTTATAAACCTTCTATATAGGGAGGTATTATAATAGGACGTTAGAATTTATAGTTAGTATTTAATTATATCCTACCTTAGGATATACTAACTATAATCTTAAGAAGCTTTAATTACTTATTTTAATAGTATATGCCCTATTTATATAACGCTTTATATAAGACTTTAGTTATATTTATATTTCCTAGAAGTATATCCTAGTCTTTATATAGTATTAGAGATATACTTTAATAAAGCCTAGACTAAATAACTAGCTAATGCTTATACTAAACCTATAAGGCTAGGTTAGACTATTACTCGATAGTAATTAGTATTAGAAGATATTTAAATTAGAATAATATACCTCTAGAACTAACCTTTAATTAGATTATATATAGTATTATATTATAATATAGAATCTACCTTAAGTAATATAAGGAGGCGCTCTAGTTTACTATTTAGCTTAATATTATTATCTAAGTAAAACTTCTAAGCCTCTCTCTTAAAGTATATATAGTAAAAGTAGATATATCTCTAGGATTACTAATCCTATAGTTAATATAATTAGTTAACCTTTTCCTAGAGGTAGTAACTAAGGCCTAGGATAGATTAATAATTTTTTATTTAATACCTAAGGTTCGTTCTTATTATATATGTATTATTAGTCTTTATTAATTATAATTATAATTAGATATAGTAGTTACATGTTACTATCTTTATCTAAATCTTAAAAGTATTTCTATTAGACTTATAGCTTAAAACTTTCTTAAAAAGGTCAAAGATAGTTATAAATATATACTTATATATATTTATTGTCTCGCTATTTATAAAAATATGGATTCATAGAATTACTCTTTCTAAAGCTAGGTTAAACTAGCCCTAAATAACTTTAATCTTATAGTTATTATATAGCTACTTATAGTTAGTATTAATCTAAAAGTGATTTATATAAAACTGCTTCTACTACTTAACTTATAATAGATAGAAGTAAATATATATCTAGGAATAACTATTATTAATAAAGTATTAAATCTACTAAACTATTAGTATTCTAAAGAAGTAAGATAAGTAGATAGATTATACCTAAAAGCCTTCGCGTTATTTATTAAGGTGTTACAGGCTACGCCACTGCTAGCGTCTGGGCGGTGCTATAGACCCTAAGAATTCTGCCCTTGACGACCGCTCTCGCTTAATATTCGCCCTATATCTGCTTTTCTATTATATAGAGAACTTCCTAGAAAACTTCCCTTCCTTAGCTTAGATTATTATAATTAAGGCACCCCTAAGTTAAATAAACCCCGGGCTAGCCCCTTATATATCTAAGCTCTCTCTCTCTACGCTTACCTCGCTAGTTATATAGTATAATAGATAGTAGGTAGAAAATAGAACCTGCTATACTTATAATAGCTAGTCTAAAAGTATTACTAATAGGTAAGGAAGCATTTATAGCAATTTATATAGCAATTAATAAGCTTAGTAACTAACTTAATAGCCTAATAATTATATAGCAGCCTAATAATAAGCTAACTATAGAGCTCTAGCGAGATATAGCAGGTAGCTACGCCCTAGCGTTACTAATACTAACCCTATAGCTAGAGACTACCTAGGAAGCAGGTAGCGCTTAGTAATTAAAACCCCTTCCTAACCCCCCTAAGTTCAGAGGAAACTGCAATAAGTATACTATATAGGTGCAATAGATATATAATAAAGTTAGGATAAACTAGGACTTCTACCTAAGTAATTAGGAGGCCTAGTATCTTATTAACTCCTACTTAGAACCTAAAGTATAGCTAGTAGTTATAGCCTTCTATAGCTTAGGGGGTAGTAATAGCTTATTTAAGCTAGATACCTTCTTAGTATACCTAGATTATACCTATAGTAACCCTAATATTATAAGCAAGGCTCTTAGAAGACTTTTAGAGCTTTAAATAAAGTATAACGAAGCCTTTGCCTTATTCCTACCCTATTTTAAATATACTATTATAGAAGCAGGTAGCGTAGTATAGCTAGATAGTATCTAGATTAACTACCTATATAGGGTACTATCTTATAAGCTCCTTAACCGTCTAGTTAATTACCTAACCCCCTATGAGTATACTAAATATATTAGCCTTATATAAGATATTATATAGAAGCTAGAGGGATTATATTATATTCCTAATATTTCATACTAGCTTATAACTTTTAGATTAAGAGTATTACCCGCTAGAGTAGATATAAATAGGGATACTAGGATAACGGGGTTAGTATATACCTTATATAAAGGTATAGGCGAAGGTCCTAGTAAAGAAACGCACTACTATTTTAAGTATAACTAGATTAGTTACTTATAAAGGGACTACTAGAAGGCTAAGAAGTTAAAAAATAGTCCTAGAGTAGCAAAAGCTATTAAGGAAATAATATATTTAGACTTAGGAGAGGTTAAAAGTAAAGAGGACCCTTCTAACTTAGGAAATAAATAACCTTAATATAAAATTAGGTATTAGGGATAATAGAACAAGAGCAAGCTAGTTAGGAATAGTTCTAGTTAGAATATAATATAAGCAAGCTTTCTATAATATTAGTAGTTAGAGTTAATAAAGGCACTCCTACTAACGCTTTAATAGACTATAGATATAATATCTATATAATAATAAACTACTAGTACGCCCGCTGCCTCTATTTACTATATATTAACTACTAAGCGTAGTAATTATAAGGCTTTGCTAATAACTTAGCTTAAGCTATAGCAAAAGGTATAGCTATATTATACCTCAAGATTAGAGGCTATATATAGTAACTCTTCGCTTATATAATAAAAGGACTAGATATTAACCTCTTCTTAGGGAAGCTATAGATAGAATAAAACTATATTATTTATAATATAGTAGAGAGGTAGGTATATTATAGGAAAGCAGGGGTTACTATTATCCTTTAAGGATAGGAAGAACCCTAGAAAGTAAGGGAGATCTAGGAGGATTACTAACTTAATGCTACCTTATTTATAGCAATCTACTAGAGGGTTAGCAGGAGTTAGCTATCTAGGTTAGAAGTAGGAATATAAGTAGTAAGCTTAAGGGATATTAAAAAAGCGCTTAAAATAAAGAAACTAAAAGACTATTTAGAGAAACTACTATAATATATTTATAACGAATTTATAGAGCTTTTTAAGCTAGCTAAGTTATACCCCTTACCCCTAAGTTATCCTAGTATAGATTATAAAATCCACCTTAAGTATAATACCTCTAGCTAAGAGGTGCCCTTGCCCTAGGGACCCCTCTATAGCATATTAATAGAAGAGTTATTAGTATTAAAAAAGATACTTATAAACCTGCTTAATAAGGGCTTTATTTAGGTAAGTAAGTCTCCTGCTAGTATACCTATACTTTTTATTAGGAAGCCTAGCAGAGGATTATAGTTTTATTATAACTACTAAGTATTAAATATAATTATAAAGCGAGACTACTACCCCCTACCTCTAATCTAAGAGACCCTCTAGAAGGTTAGTTTAGCGGAGTAGTATACTAAACTAGATATAGTAGTAGCTTTCTATAAGATTTATATAGTAGAAGGGTACTAGGAAAAGACCGCCTTTTATATATAATATAAGCTCTTTAAGTAGCTAGTCTATCTATTTAGATTAAGCGGAGCCCCTATAATATTCTAATAATATATTAATAGCACGCTCTAGGAGTTCCTTAATAATTTTATAAAAATATATATTAATAATATATTAGTCTATAGTAGTAGCTCCCGAGCAGATTATAAGTAAAAGGTATATAAGGTTCTCTAGGCCCTCTAAGAGGCTAGTCTTAACCTTAACCTAGCGAAATATGAGTTCTCTATAAAAATAATAAAGTATATAGGATTTATCCTAAGGGTAGGTAAGGGTATTACTTATAATTTAGAGAAAGTATAAGTAATTATTAAATAAGAAGCGCCTATTTTAGTAAAAGGATTGCAAAGTTTCCTAGCGTTTACTAACTACTATTAAATATTTATATTAGAGTCCTCAGGGGTTATAGAGCCCCTTACTCTCCTAATAAAGAAGGGAGCGCTATTTATCTAGGGTAAGGAATAAGAAAATATATTCTAGGCGCTCAAATGGTGCTTCTAAATTATACTAGTACTATGCTATTTTAACCTATAAGCCCT
This sequence comes from Colletotrichum sansevieriae, assembly GCA_026260285.1. Taxonomy (NCBI): domain Eukaryota; kingdom Fungi; phylum Ascomycota; class Sordariomycetes; order Glomerellales; family Glomerellaceae; genus Colletotrichum; species Colletotrichum sansevieriae. The sequence goes on from JAOQIF010000139.1 coordinate 18,768, forward strand.
AACTATTATTAAAACGGACTACTTAGGGTTCGCTTTAGGGGGGGTATTAACTTAAGAAGATATATAAGGATAGCGCTATCCTAATGCTTTCTACTCGTAGAGGCTAACCCCTGCCTAATATAACTATTTAATTTATAATAAGGAGCTATTAATAGTAATTACTTATTTAAACGTATAGGATACTAAGCTAAGAAGCTACCCTAGGTTTAAGGTCCTTACTAACTATAAGAGCCTCAAATACTTTATATAAAAGCAACGTTTAATAGAATACTAAAGTTGCTAGGTGGAGTAGTTATTAAGGTATAATTTCTACTTAGAATATTAACCTAGTCGCCTAGTAGCTATATCTAATATGCTCTCGTACTATAAATAGGATACCTCGAAAGGATAAGAGGATAAATAAAAGAAAGGGAAAGTAATATAAATAATCCCTAACTCTACCCTAGGTAAGGTAAAGAGGATAGTAATAGTTAAAGCCCTTATTATAATAGTATTTGAGGATCTAGCCTTTTAATATATATAGAATAAAGCATTAGTAGAAGATAACTAGTACTAAGGGGCTTATTCTATAGTAAAAAGGGGCGACTAAAGCTTCCCTCCCTAGCTAGGCCTGAAACTATAGATCGCTAAGTATAGTATTAATACCCTTAGCTAATTAATATTTAGAAACTAGATCTAGGTGCTAGGATTAATAGATAAAAACTACCTTTAGAATATGCTTTAAATATAGTTAATTTAGAAGTACTATAACTTAGTAATAATAAGCTACCCTAGTTAGAATAACACCCTAGCTATCTTAGCCTAGCAATACTTCTAGCTAGGGCAGTCCTCTATAGTCCGCTAGTTTATAAGAAACTATAATAGCTATAAGCGTGGAATGATTTAGCAATAAGCGAAACGCGGGCTTTTTTAACCCTTGCTAGTAGTAGAATAGCTATATTACGATCTTACTATGGATTTTATTATAGACCTCCTATATATAGTAAAAATAGGGTTAAGATACCTCTAGGTAATAGTTAATAAGCTCTCTAAGATAATAACCCTAGAAGGGATACCTTTAATAGATATAGAAATATATATAGAACGCTTTATAAACTACTATTACTAATTCTATAGTATACTAAAGTTAATCGTTAGTAATAGGGGTAGTAACTAGATAAATTAGTTCTAGTAATAGTTCTATATGCTTATAAAGATCAAATAATATTTAAGCACCGCCTTTTACTTATAGATAGATAGAGTAATAGAACGTTTTAATTAAGAGATCTAGGTAGTCCTATAGATAATAGTTAACTTCGCCTAGGATAACTAGGAGGTTTATTTACTCTCTATTTAACTAGTAATTAATAGCTATAATATAGCTATAATAGGAGTAAGCTTATTCTTCTTTACCTATAGATACTATATTAACCTAGTATTAGTAGTATAGCCTGCGCTAGAGCTATTAACCTTATATAAGTTAGCTGCTAATAAGTTCGTTAGTAAACTAAAGTTAATTATAGAATTAGCCTAAGTAGCTATTACTATAGCTTAATAGATAATAGAATAATTAGTAAATAGTAAAAGGATACTAGTAGAATGCTATAAAGTAGGCAATAAGGTCTAGCTATTACTAGCTAACTTCTATATAGAGAGACCTTATAAGAAGTTAGATTAGCTATACCTAAAGTATAAAGTAACTAGAGTAATCTTACTAATTATAGTTAAGTTAAACGTTCTAAGTAAGGTTTAGAACTAATTTCATATTAGCTTGCTATGCTATACTATAAATAACCCCCTCTTAGGCTAAGAAGTTAATAATCCCTAACTACCCCTAATTTTTAAAAATAGAGAGGATAAATAGGAAGTTAAGTCTATTCTAGCTGCGCGCTAGAAGCATATAGGTAGGGGTAAGCGTTATAAGTTATTAGTTAAATAGATAGGGTATAGTTAGCCTACCTAGGAGCCCCTATAATTATTCTAAGATAGCTAGGTAATAGATAAGTATAAAGAAAAGTATAGCCTAATAGATAAGAATAATAATAACCCCTAGTATACTATACTATAAGCTAGGTAATAGTAAATAAGTAGGGGTAGGATAGAGGGATAGTAGCTAGGTAATTTATAATTAGAGGAGAAGGTAGAAATAGGAGACTCTATTATAACATAAGGCTATAGGGAGGCGGAATAAGACCTAAATAGGCTACTAAGTAGGTAGAAAGTAGGTAGATAGTAAGTAAGTAGAAACTATAGACCTAGGAAAATAACCCCTTACTCCTCCTACTCTTTATAAGTAGTAGTTATAATATTAATAAACTAAGAAAAGGGGTTAGATTATTAGGAATAAGAGAAAGGTAGGAATAAGATAAACCTTATAAAAAACCTTAGCTATATCTAGGTAAGCCTAGGCGAGGTAGTATAGCTATATCTTATTAGGCTTAACTAAGAGGGAAAGCAAGGTAGTAATAATAATAGAAGTACTAAGGATAGGAGTAGCTAGGGAATTAGCAAAGGGTATAAGGGAGGTATCTAACTTAATAGTAGCCTTAGTAGCACGCTTTATAATAATATAAGCATAGACCTCGTAGTTTTAGATAGAAAGAGCGCGAAGGAGCTCCGCACGAGCTTTAATCTATATAGGGAGCTATAACTATTAATAATAACCTTAAAATATAGGAATAGCAGAGCCTTACTAAGATCCTCTTACTAAGGCTATAGTAAGTAAGGTAATCCTAGCTAAGAGAAGCGAACTCCTCCTAGTAGTAAACTATATTAAGGTTGCTCTAGTAGAATATTAGCTCTATAGAGAAGGAATAGTAAGGAGGTAATACCTATATTAATATAAGTAGACTTAATAGCCTCGTTAGAATAGTAGATATAATAGATAATATTACTTATAATATAATTAGTCTTATAATAATTAAAGGGCAATAGGATAGCATACCCTACTTAATAATATTATAATAAGCTATAATATTACTAGGCTTCTTAGCCTTAGCTATAGCAGATATATACTTTAGGCAAGGGATCTTATAAAGAGGTCCCTAGGTCTTATCCTAGGGGATGCTACTAAAGACGAGCTAGTATAAGTAAGGATCCTAATAGAATATTAAAAGAACGCTAAATAAGTAGAAGATAATATACTATAAGGGGCTCCTAGGCAATAGGATATATAAGAAGGGGGTAATTAAGGTACTTTTATAGCTCCTAGCTAGCTAGGGTATAGAAGGGATTATCTATAAGATTAAAGTTATTAGGGGTAGTCTCTTTATAATTAGAGAGGCTAGTAGAGGTAGAGTAGTTAGAGGGCAGGCCCTTAATAGGAGGAGGAGACTCTATCTCCTTATTAGAATTAGGGAGGGGCTATATAGGGTTAATTATAGCGAAATAATAGGGAAAGAGCAGGTAGCAACTTATAGGGGGTGCTATTATAGAGGCGAGGGAAATTAGATTAATTAGATCTATATAAGTTAGTAATTAATAGGGGCTTAGATATAATAAACTTATATTAATATAGACTAAGAGCATGCTAAAAACGCTACTAAAACGACGAGTTATTAGCTAAAATACTATTATAATTAATTAGTTAACTTATATTAATATAGGTTAATAGGAGGAGGAAAAAAAAGAGGAAGTAAACTAGGGGTATAAAAAATCATATTATTATAATTATTTGCTTATAGGGTGCGGAGCGGCTAGTAGCCTGGATTAATATTGCTCTAGACTAGCCCTTAGCCTATGCTTAAACCTATAACTCACGTGAGGGCTAGGTGGAAGAGGGGGGGGGTATATATTATAGGCTATACTACTGCTAGCTTCTAGGTGGTGCTATAGACCCTAAGAATTCTGCTCTTAATAACTACTCTCGCTTAATATTCGCCCTATATCCGCTTTTCTATTATATAGGGAACTTCCTAGAAAACTTCCCTTCCTTAGCTTAGATTACTATAATTGAGGCACCCCTAAGTTAAACAAACCCCGGGCTAGCCCCTTACATAAGGTAATTATAGAAGATAATAAGTTATGATATATTAAGAGGGTAGAGGGTAAAGTATAATTTAATATTTATAAGTAATTACCTAAATAAAATTAGAATCTATAAGACCCTTATAAATATGAGTAATATATTACCTCTAGTACTCTTAAATAAAGTTCTTAAGCTTCTAGGATTTAAGAAAGGAATCTATTCTAAATTAGTTTTAAATATACTTTAAATATAATCTAAACTAAAATAAAATATATTTACTTAGACCTATATTTAGTTTCCTAATGTGATATATAATTCTCGCTAAGCTATTTATAATAGATAGAGGAACCTTACGTAATAGAGGGGGAGGGTATATATATTTACTATAAGATATAATAACTATTTAAGGAGTAACCTCTATAGAGATAGGAATAATAAAATTAAGCCTAACTTTATACTTAAAGTAAATTAGTTTAATATCCTTCTTTATATAATTATAATCTAGGAATATTAGCTTATAATTTATTCTATATAGCTTAAAATATATTATATATTATCTTCCTTTAATAAGTATTTATAAAAAAGGAATATTATTCCTCTTTATTATTTACAAAAGTCCTATTAATTACTCTCTTAATATACTTATAGTAATTAACTATCTCTAGTTTTAGTATATTATATAAATAGTTATTTATCTTTTTGCCTCTATTATAATAATTTATTAGTTAGTTTATATATTAAATCTAGATCTATTTAAACTAGGTAAATTATTTAAAATTAGAATACTTAATATTAGGTTAATAACTATACTTATATAGTTTATATAATACACAACGTTTAAATATATAATAAATTAAAAACGCCTAAGTAATTACTTATTTTCTAATAATTTAAGTAGATATATATTATTAAATAGTTACTCATCTATTAAGTAACTCTATTATAACTATTATATATAAGCTTTATTACAGTTTAGGTATAAGATAAGGATATATTATACTACCTAAATACTTAGAGGTATATTATATAACTATAATATTACTTAAGCTATACATATATAGTCTTCTTACTAGGAAAGGGTCTTTATAAACTATATTAAATAACCTTCTATAGCTTAGTATATTGATCCTTATTTAATACTTTAGTTAGGATAATATAAGTAATACTATTACTTATAGTTTAAGGTGTTTCTAAAAAGCTAGTTATATAGAGGACTTAGTTAACTTAGAGGCTATTAGTATTTATTTAAAAATGACTATTATTACTTAGAAGTACTAATAGAAGAATTAGTAATTACTTAAGAATAACTTATTTAACTTTTAATTAAATTTAGTGTTTATTGTTATTATTATATATATTTACTTAGCCTAAAGGTTTAAACTTAGGAGACTTAAGTACTTTCACTATATACTAGTTACTAAAGGCTAGTTTATTATCTTTATCTTCTAAGTATATATAACTCTATTTAATTTTATTATCTATATAGGGTACCTTAAGGAACTATTTACTAGTATTTAGGGGATTTTTAGAATTAGATTTAATTATAGATACTATCTTAGTAATAATATTGATATAAAAGTATATATAAGGAAATCTATACTATAAAGATAAATTTAGAATATATTTAGAATATAATCTAGATATAAGGAAATTACTCCTAGATTATAGGATATATATAATAAGGGAGCCCTATAGCCTAATTAATAGAATCTAGGCCTATAGCCCCGGCCTACCTATAGTAATAGTTAGGTTAGGTTAGGTTATGTAGTTAGGTTATATTAGGTAGGGGGGCAATGGTCGCTTGAGCTATAACCTCGAGAGAGAAGCACATGGGAGCGAGAGAAACGTGTCGTGCAAGGCGGTGACAAGGGAGGTGAGTCGGTATATCGCAGTTTCGGGTGTCAGCGCTGAAAAGGAAATAGACGGAACAGGGGATCGCGTTTCTTATTGTTTCGGGAGGGGAGAAGAAAATTGAGGTCCCCTTGTCGTTCCTGCGTCTTTCCCGGGAATCCGGTTTGCGGGCAATCCTTCTGGGTGCCACATAGAGAGAAAGAGTGAGAGAGAACGAAGAAGCTCGGACTTGGTTTCCCTAGTCTTTGATGACATACTGGCCTGCGAAATAAGTCAGCCCAGGGGTAAATTCGCATACTCAACATTGGCTGCCCGGGTTCAGAAATGCAGCGCAAATTTAAGAGTTGTCGCCTTGCCAAGCTTTCGATATGTTCGCCTGTCAAGGTTAAATGAACTTCCTCCACTCACTTTAGTTTTTGTGTCCACCCATGATCTTCACCTCTGGAGGCAAGGCACAGCTGTAAGTAGATCACGCCGGCGTGTTTCATGCATGAGACGGTGGTGTGCCGCTGTTCGCATTGGACGAACCTAGCCCGCTACACGACTCATCAATCCGGCTGAAAATGAGCCCGTTGGTAAGGCCAATTTCATCATCCACACTTACTTTTAGTATCATCTTAGGGTACTTGGAGCAACAGAACACGCTTTCTGCTAGCTTCGTACCTGGCTGCTGGTTGCAACGCGGGCTCCTCGGTCGGCCAGGGGGACCGGCGACTCGGCTTGGATCCGTCTGGCTGGCCGCTGGTTGGCGAGATGGTCTATTGCTCGGACGAAGAGTGCCTGTTATCTCTAGTAGAGTACTAACGAAATGGACAACAATTTGGCCCCTACAACCCGGACCATTCACCTGCATGGTATGTTGGCCCGATTAGCAACTTCTTTCTAACATTTCAATGTCACTATGGCCCGCCTTTTCGCTTCCCCGAGTCTTCCGTTGCAATCATGCCGACCATCAAAACCTTAAAGACCAGGCCCTCTGACGATAGCCCCGTTTTATATCTGGACTGGCGCCGTTCGCGTGTCCCGAGTCCAGAACGAACCGTCGTTGATCGGAAGACACTCCGTAAGCCCATGATTCGGCGAAGCGGGCGGCTGTCGCTCCTCCCACCTCTCTCTCTCTCTCTCTCTCTCGCTCTCGCTCGCGCGCACCTTTCGTTGATTTCTGCTTCCGGCAGACACGCTCTTACCTCCCTGGTCAACGGGACGAGTAATTACAGCTCGTTGCCCACTTGCACGAGGTCTCGAATCGGCATAGGCACCACCTGCCCACCTCCGCGGACGGTCAGGCGTCCTTGACCGCTGTCGACGGAGGGGAAGCCCCTGCATTTAAACTTCGCTGCATTGAGAGGCTTGGCATATCCGCCATTTCTGCAAATGCTGATGATGTCTCCGTAAGAAGCCTTCTCGCATTGCTTGGCAGTGCTGTGTTTTTCTTCTATCATATCGTTGCGATAATGGAACGTCGAGCTATACCCATCATCAAATTCTCTTCTAATAAAAATTGCCGATCTATCCCAAGCCTGTCATCCCATGAAGCAGTCCGCAATACGTATGTACGTGTCGCATCAAGGTCGTGATGCATGTCTGATGCCGTCGTCGAACAACATGTGCCTCTTTCTAGAAACATTGCGAAACAGGATGTGAATCCGTCAATGTAATCCCACAAAGCAAACGATGGCCTGGCGAATACGTCAAGAGTGCCCGACCGGGGCAACAAGGGTATCTCGAAACGAAACAATCGCGCTCACAAACTTCAATTTCCATCAAGACTTTTGGAAAGACTTCCTCTTGCCTTTTCCACGCTTGGGGCAGTCTGCAGCCTTGTGGCCCTGTTTGCCGCAGTTGTGGCAGCTCATAGTGACGGTAGAGGGTTTGCCGGCCCCAGAGATACCTCCTCCGGGACTGTTTGAAAAGCTGCCTGAGATAGACGATAATTGGTTCAGCTTGACATCCTTCTTTCTCCTCTTGTCTCGGAACTCCTGAGCCTTGCGGGACTCTGTCGATTTTCTCGGTTGGAGATTCACTCTTGTACGGCCATGGCCACCTGATGATAGACCCTCGATTCGTTTCGACTGAGTTCTGGAATTGGACACCGGTGTTTCCACATCAGCTTCCGAGTCGCCTTCGTCGCTTGACGCGTCGGAGTTGCTTGAGTCACTCGAGTCGCCTGAGTCGCTCTCGTCTCTCTCGGTGCCTGCGGTACCATTCTTCTATTGCCCACTTAGCGCGTGCATTTCAAGGTTTGATTCGTTTAACGTACCTTCGCGTCCATGTCCTTGGGGATTCCAATCATCCTCCTTCCGACTTGTGGGGTATCCTCCTCATCACCCTCTTCGTTGGTTCCGTCGATGTCTGCGTACCCGACGTACACAATGTTGGGCGGTGCATCCTCCGCATCCTCCTTCTTCCCCCATGATCCTCCCAACACCCAATGCGTATCTGATACCTCGGCTCTGGACGCCTCCAGCGCCGCCAATCGTTTTGCCTCCTGCTGCTTCAGAGCCGCTTGAACAGCCGTCTGGTCGAACGAGTGAAAGTCCCCTGTGAGCGGGGAGTTCTGGAACTTGCGCCGCTTGGATGATGGCTCTTCGGGTGACGGCTCCGCAGGCGACCCGTTCGAAGCAGCTCTCTGCATGAACTTCATCGTCAGTAAGCGAGAGGAGATTCCTCTGCCCGGAGGAGTTTCGGGTGCCAAGTTTTTCGACATCGTGACGTAGTTCTCACAATGGTCACGGATCTGATGTTAGTATTGATGTGCAAATTTCGAGTGCGTCACCGAGTCTTACGGCACAACGAGACAGTCGTGATCCAGAGTAAGGTAGGTATGAACGAAATATTTGGGTGACAGTAAATTTGATGCGTGACGTGAATTCCTAATTGAAGCACCAAAATTCTGGAAATTCCACCGCCCAGTATGCGGCGGATGTGGTCACCGCCTACGCCATGCGACAGGTGCGCCAAGCTGATGGTCCGTGCGTCTTGGAGGCCAGGTTAGGTAGGTAGCTTGGCAAGCGGGAGCGGCCGACCAACGGGCCCGACCTGGATCGTTTCACCCTTACCGTGCACGACTTTCCCGCGGGCAACGGACGCTCAACAGTACTAGCGGTTTCGCTCCCTTCTTCACGTCAATCTTTTAAGATGTATACATGCGGAACATCTTGAGTGTCGTGACACTGGAGCTACGAGGTACATCCGAATCCAGAACCACCATGCATCTCGCATTTCCTCTCTGCTCGAAAGCTATTCGCGTTGGCTTGCCTTCAGCTTCTTCAGCTTCTCCAGCCGCTCGGAAGCATCTCAAAACACTCAGGCAACCCGGTATCTTCCCATTTTCCTCAGAGAATCATCGTCATGAGGCCTGGGGCGCAAGTAAAGATTCTCGCCATGCCTTGTCACAGATATCAGCAACGCACGTCAGAGTAACCGGAGGGCTCAGACTCACCATGGCCGTTAAACCCAGCATAAACCCATTGGCCCGGAGAACCGTCGACTTTTGCGATGAAGGGTACATATCTGGAGTTCTGCCAATGATGCCGGTTCATGCATGGAGTAATCCTTCGCCTTGCCTCAGCTTTTCCGGCTTACAGTCCGGGAAACAGGCCCGGAAATTCACCACTGAATCATCTCGGGTTTCTTCGCTGAATTCCCTATCGTTGGTTGTCCGGCGCTCGATGTTTGTCGCCTCACTGACTTCGGGGCTCGCCAGAGCCGACCCAATGATAATAACACCATCTGCACGGCGCTGAGTGACCGAGTAGAAATGCCTCAGGCCCTGCCTCAACGACATTGTGCTTGGGAGGATCTTGGCGCCTGCAAGTGCTGCTGGCGGGACGAAAGCGTGGGCTTGGGCGCGCTCGGGGTTGACAATGGCGGCGAGTTGCGGCAACAGATGCGATGCGAAGGCGTTGGTGCAGTGGATCACCGTGGGTGTCGTGATGGTGCCGCGAGGAGTCTTGACGTCCCAGACGGTCTCGTTTGCGTCTACCGATGATGATTTCTCTACAGAAAACGCGGGCCAGTGGGTGTAAAGCTCTACGCCGTTGCCTATACTCTGCGTCAGAAGCCATTGTGCAAGTTTGGCTGGATGGCTCGATCCTGCCGGCCATTCGTATGCGGATAGGGCTCCTTGAACCCCGGTCTTTTGCTGAGCCTCTTCGCCTGAGTAGAATTTGATGTGCGATATATCGCCACGGGCTTACTGGTATGCCTTGAGGCTCTGGGTGTTGTGGTCCGCAAACTCCTGGGACAGACAAACGTCGAAAGTGGTGGTCGGGTTGAAGTCGCACTGCACGCCGTGTTTCTTGACGAATTCATCGACGGCGGGGAAGACAGCTCTCTCGTTCTGGATGATATTGACGGCTTGATCTTCACCATAGAGCTTCTTGAAGGTTGTGAAGCCTCGGAATGCATCCGGTCTGATGTGGCCGGCGTTTCGAGAACTTGCGCCACTCGCCGCTTCCATTGCCTCGAGGATTACTATTTCCGATCCAGATGCGCCCCCCTCGATCAGCTCGTCAAAGCGCCGGAAATGCCTGAGCTGACGATAACGTATTTCGAGGCATTGGGAACCCGCTGGTCCTCATTGTGGTTCAAGTAAGGGAATGATCTGGTCCTCTGCTGCCAGCACGAGATGCAGGGATTCGTGAGCGGAAGGCCTGATATTCTGAGGGCTGTGTCGTCAATTGATGTGCCTCTGAATCGTAGAACATTTGCTTGCTGCTGATGAATCCCGTAATGGAAACTCATTTTATTAGAATCTTGAACGTTCCGAACGTTTACCCAAACAATTCCTACACAATTCTCGGCTCCGACATCGCATTCGGCGGCAAATCCCGACGAAACATTATAACTTCTGGGGCCAGATAAGAATTATAGAAACTACGAGAAGTGGTAGGAGTCGTAGGCATAGGAATTACACAAATATTTCGGAGGGATATCAGCCTTCATGGATTATTGGTCGGAGGGAACGCCGCTTGTCGAGCGGCACAGACCGCTCCCCCGGTACCAAAACAACACTCAACTTGTCAACTCGTTTCAACGGAAACTAGCGCTTCAAATCCGACTGTGAAAAGGGCGGGAAAGACATATCTAATTTACGCAAAGAGCCAGGCACATGACCTTATCAGCGAATCGAACGGGGTATGCATTGTCGGAGGGCCCGCCGACTCAGGTGCGGCGATGACCGCCCCAATGAGGGGGCGGCCTGTGCATATCCCATGCTACGCGCAATGCAACTCTGCTCTTAACCGGAACCTCCACATGATCAACACCGGAAGTCATCAGTCATTGATAACAGGACCGGAGCGGTACCCAGATTTTGCGAAGATAGAGCCGTGGAAATACTTTGGTCTAACATTGCCGGCAGGCGCTATCTTATCTGAGTCGTTGTGAGCAGCATTGCGGGGAACATGTATATAGAACGAGGTCTTCTTGACTTGCTTCTCAACCAACATCGTTTGCACTCTCTCTTCACTCCGCGTCAGCCCCTCCTCATTCGCTCTGAACGGAAATGGGCAGGTTCAACCTCGGCAATTTGGCCTTTGCGGCCCGCCACGAGCGAACACCAGAGGAAGTGAAACTGGTGAGGCGATTGGACATCTTCCTGATGACTTTTGGTTGTATTTCGCAAGGCAAGTAATTGTTTGTTACGCGGCAGAACGCGTTGAGCTAACATACACGCCAATAGTGATCAAGTGTTGGTTCTAACCATGTCCATTCTGAAGCATGACAAGGACTAATCAACATTGTTCAGATCTTGACCAGACCAACATCAGCAATGCATACGTTTCGGGAATGAAGGAGGACCTCAACCTCATGGGGAATGAGTACAACTAGTGCGCGCCAACATTCTGATCTCAATCCCAGTGAAGGTATGCTAACGCGCGGTTTCAGCTTCACGACGTACTTCAACAACGTGGCGTACTGCATCATGCTCGTCCCCTCGCAAATCATCCTGACGTACGTCCGCCCAAGCTACTGGCTCTCCGGCCTTGAGGTTTGCCGGGGTGTCATCACGGGCATGTTTGCCCTTGTGAAAGATGCGCAGCAAGTCTATGTTCTGCGAGTACTTCTCGGACTATGCGAATCCAGCGCCTGGCCAGGCATGATGACTCTGTTGATGCATTGGTACACGCCTTCCGAGCTAGCCAAGCGTATAGGCTTTTACCACTCTTGCCAAGCTGTCGGATCAATGATGTCGGGAGCGCTCCAGGTGGCAATCAGGAGTTCTATGCATGGGCTTCACGTTGAGAATATGCAATTATAAGAGACGTATCAAGCTTGTGCTGATATCGAACATAGGTCTTCCTGGCTGGCGCTGGCTCTTCGTTGTCAATTCCATCATGACCGTGGTTGTGGGTGCCATGGGCTTCTTCCTTCTCCCCGACACCCCCAACAATCCGAACCCTCGCGCGTTCTGGTTTAAGAAAGGCCACGCTGAGCTTTCCATGGAGAGATTGCAGCGACACGGAAAGGCAGAGCCGAAGAAGATGACATGGGCTGCGACAAAGTACGGCAGTCAACCCTTGTTCTTGAAACGCAGACTAACGAGGACAGGCGCGCGTTCAAGAGCTGGGTGATCTACTTCCTACCTGTTCTCTACATTGCCACGGTTCTCGAGACATACGGCAACAACTACTTCAACTTATTCTTGAAGAGCTTGAAGAACCCGGATGGTAGCGCTAGATGGACGACTTCCGAGGTCAACGCGATTCCCATCGGCGCCAGCGCAATCAACGTGGTATTTGGTCAGTAATCATCGGGAACATATAAAAACTCTACCAAAGCTGACTGAGAATGAAGTCTGGGTTTGGGCCATTCTCTCGGATCTCCTCATGACGCGCTGGACTCTCATCGTCATACAAGGTATGAGTCTCTTCGATGTCCCTGTGCGTCGCCTGGCTAACTCTGCGACAGCAATCATCGGCCTCGCTTGCTGCATCGCCATGAGCATTTGGATGAGTCATCCCACCACGACGCCCCTCGGAGTTGCCTATGCGAGCAACTTCATCACGTTCACAGCAATGGGAACCGCTCCTCTCATCTTTGCATGGCTGGCCGACCTGCTTCCCCAAGATCCTGAAGCGAGAACTTTGATCGTCGGTGTGTCTATTGCCGGTTACTACGCCATCTCCGCCTGGTCTCAAGTCCTTGTTTGGCCTGCCACTCAAGCTCCGTATTGTAAGTTGAGCCATCTAGAGAAATGTCTTGGAATTTTGAACTGATCGTTGCAGACGAATACGCTTGGCAATCCGCTATTGCAATCGGCGGTCTCGTCATTCTTATGACTTGTGTGCTTTGATACATCGATGTCAAGTTTCTCCTGTAAGAACCCCCACCTTTTTGCTGCATCGTCCAAATCAGTTCTGACACATACGGTAGACCGAAAAGAGAGGCCTTCAGAAACACGGTCATTGAGGCGATGGAAGAGGACGTCGTTGAAAGAGTGGACTCTGCTTGCGATCTGGTAGACAATAAGGTGAAGTCGGCGGCGATCGTTCCAGAGGTCTAAGAGTATGGTTTCGAAGCGACTGCTGAATGCATGGGACGGTAAAAGTATTGTATAATACCTACCATGTGATATCAGATTACTGTTACTGCTCTTCCATGAGTAGACATTTTCAGCACATATTCTCACTACTGTCTTCGTTGCTGGCGCATTCGCCTGCTGTCGCGACAGTCATCCACTGAATATGTCCCGCCTGCCCTTTACGCTTGTATGATTGAAATCAAGTTCTTTCAGATATATGGGCCCCTAGAGTTGTGCGTTGTGAAGGCAACGCTGTACTTGACCCTTCTCCGCTCTTGAGTGTGAGCTAGGTGCGGATAAGCCGTCGTTCACAACTTTCTACTGCTAAGTTTGAAGCTATCATTGAAGGCCCTCTTCACTCTCAGGAACCTCTACACCATTGGATGCACCTTCATGGGCAAAGCTTTCTTGCAGTGCCCAAGCATACAAGATCACCTTCTCCACCACCCCACATCTCAAAGTCAGAAGTCAGGGCTTCGAGGAAGCGCCTTGTGGTTGGTAATCTCGATTTCATTTTCAGCTTCTTATAGTGTGAAATCCATAACCATGACGGCAAAATCCCCGTGGAATTCAGAAATAGCTTCCCAGACCATGGAAAAATCATCGAATAGCTCTTTCTTGATTTTGTGGGTGGTGGTGCATGGCTGTTCTCTCGCTAAAGCCGTATGTGATAAATGCAAGTCAGGGTGTCCCGGATCGGCTAAGGTTACCAGATTGAGAGGCAATTGTTCGCCCGTCTTGCACTCTGCCCGACACCACAGGCAGAGCTTCCGAACCACCATCACCGGCCGAGACTCCTTGGGTGATTTCCCTTATCACCCGTGCCCTCATCACCCGTGAAGAGGCTGCTTCAAACGCATCGCGTTTTGCTTGGAATACTGGAAAATGCTCCACCATCCCCCATAAAACGGAAGAACAAGTGTTGACCAAAGACTGAAAAGACTCAAAGTCCACCGCCTCCCTTAATTGGGGCGAGTTGGCATATGCAAACATCAAAGTCGTCCGGGCGCAAAACCCGTTCCCTACTGACTGCCAGTAGATGTCAGTCTCTTCTTGCGGAAGAAATCCCGATAGAGGTGTATCATCTTCGTGGCTGACTGCGTTGTCAAGAGCAGTTGCGCCCCTGATGGATTTGGATTATTGCGAGACGGACGACAAAGGCGGAATAGTGCGGTATGGTATGTAAAGCTCGAAGGTCTCCACAACGGCGTGGTCGAAGCCACGGAAGTTTCTATTGCAAGTTTCCATTGCGAGGCATAAACTCCCGTCATTCGTTGATGCCGTCGTGCATCCGTGCTTGCCAATCCTCTATAGAGACAGGTGCGTAAGGTGGTGCAGGCCTTTGGAACAGAACCCGCTGCATCTCTGATTGAATCTGACGATATCGGAATAAGTGTAGGCTGACAAGCTTGGCGCCGGATATTTGCGCCTCATCGGCCAGAATTCCGTCCGTCGTAATCAGCTCGTCATTGAAAACACTCGGAAGCTGCCATGACTTCAATTACGACTTCAAGAAGGACCAGTGACACTTACTTCGGCGTAGGTTGCACCGTCTGACAGACATGATGGCATGTTTAATGCTACCGATATGTTTCGATCCATTGAATATGCCACCCAAAAGAATTGTCGTCTAGTATCCAGACCAAGGACGTCGAGTTCGCCTTGCTTCGGATCATCGTGCAAGCCTAGTTCTCCAGCGAGACGGAGGGCAGCGCCGACTGTGTTCCAGACGACCTTGACAAGATTTTCGGCGGTCTCTCTCATCGGCAATGAGACCGGTCGAGTGTCCAAATCATTTGCGATATCAGAGGAACGGGCAGGCGGCGTGCTACGCCCAGATGATCGCTTCTGGTGCACCCGAGGGGCTAGTCGCGGTTTTCCGAGCTCCGTCTGAGGACCCTGGAGAACGAACGCTCCCCTCGCAGACCCATTGACACCGGAGTCGTTGTCGACGCGGCCGCCCCCCTCGCAAAAGTTCCAGACTCCGCCTGGATGTCCAGTGACGTGTCAAGACCGTTTTGGGTTTCTTCAGCTGTGTGATCGGCCGTTGTTGCATTTGCAATGACGGTAAAAGTCGCAGGTTGTTGGGAAGCACTTGGTCCGTTTCGACCCGGAGTTGTGATGTCCTGATATTCGATGCCGTGCTCTCGAAGCTTCAACTCAAGATAAGCAACTGTGAGTGTATGTAACTGCTATCAGAACATGTCAGGTCCTACATGATTTTTTTGCGCTACGGACGGTCCGCCCTTCGTGGCACTTGTCTTATTGCTACCGCATCGTAGCTGAAACATCCAACACCAGCAAGTTGGCATAATCTGCAACTCTACTGCCAGAATTAGAACGGTGTAGAGAGAGATGGAGTTGTCATAGAAGTTGAATGCATGCAGATAGCTTGTGATCACATCGTTTTTGCTTCTGCCGACAACGAATGCGAGCTGTAGTATTGGCTCTATTCACAGATGCAAACCGGTTACCTGTCACATACTATTGAAAAGTGCCCGATGAAGGCATGGAGATAGAACTTCGTTTCTTCTTTTCCGAGCTGTGGTTCCGTCACACGCCAACATCAATCGTGTTTCTCTAAATCAGTTTGGCGCCGGTGTCAGCACGGGAGACTAAGGCTGTGAAATCTCCTCCAAAAGTGGGACCGGCCTACTTGACCGAACACACCTTAGCGGGTCTTCACCTCGGCAAGCGGGGATTATTTGTTCCCGACGAATGACAGCAGGTGTAATCAATTGCTTCAGCACTCCAAGCTTCCCCAGAAGTCGACTATCTGGTGAGCCGGAACCGCCCGATCCCTTCGATCACATTGACCAATTGAGCCAGCACTATGTTGTCGGCATCGAGAAGAGCGACAAGCACCTTGTCGCGGCAACTCCGCGTTGCCTCGCGACCCTTTGCCGTGTCCGCGGCCTCCCGCACGACCGAGAAACCCGCCGTCGTCGAGAAGACCGAGACCGTCACACCCCAGGTGGCCGACAACGCCGTCCCCAAGGAGGTCGGCCAGGCCCCCAACCGATCGCTCGTCTGGTCGCGCAGCCAGAAGCCCAGAGCTCAAGCCATGACAGGCCCCCGATTCGAGCAGACCGATTTCTCCCTTCAGGTGAGACGACGATAAGATACCTGTGACGACGACGAGGTTGTAGTAGGGGGGCTAACCGTTGGGAAACAGCCACAACCGTATTCTGCGATGGAGCTTATCCACGAGCAGCCGGTTACGTGGACTCACAAGCGCATAGTTGCGTGCGATGGCGGCGGCGGTCCCGCCGGTCACCCTAGAATCTTCATCAACACCGACAAGCCTGAGATTGCTTCCTGCAACTACTGCGGTCTGCCATACGTATGTTTGATGGACTCCTCGACAATCACATAGCAGTTTAACCGCAGAAGTGCTGTTGTTGGTAGCATTTACTAATTGATCTACAAGGCCAACGAGCACCACCGCAAGCACCTTGAGTCCCTCCCCGAGACCTCCTACCCCCTCGCATAGAGACACTTCGAAGAGAGAGTTGGAGTCGGCAAAGTTTTGGCTGTGCTCAAAAGGAGCGTCCTCCGTGAGCTATATAACGGCTGGGTGCTGGGTGTAAATATAGCAGAATCAGTGTTTCGGACAACTATTTCCATACTTCAACGAACTTGGAGCTCGAGTGACGCAACGCATTTTCCGGTGAGTGCATAATATACAGAATTTCACGAATAAGCGATCTCCAAAATTTACTCGGACGCCCGCGAGAGAGTCACCTGGCGGTCATCCGGGTAGCTGCGTCTGCAAATACATGTTTTAGAGGAAGCGTTCCGGTCGTATCATATCTAATCGACTTGAGAATGTGTCCTCAACGAATTCTCGGTATTTGGGAGCCAGTCGCTGCCAGTAAGAGGTTTAAGAGGTTTCCAATAAGGGTGTTTGCCAATAGATCTTACTCGCCTCGCCTGGTAATGAGAAACAGCAAAATTTTAGAACAATCGATTAATCCAGTTCTGCATGCTGTCGGGAGCTCAAGTTGACGGTGCACAGCTCATCGGTTCTGTGCGTATCAGAGTGCGCAATTCATCTGACCTCACTTACCTACGTTACCCATCGAACCTACCCCACCAGATAGGACCGCCGGCACCATTTTCACCTCCATGCACCGCAGCAGACATGTCTCCAACAACACCACACAGCCGCCAACACAGTTCCGCGACAACCA
This sequence comes from Colletotrichum sansevieriae, assembly GCA_026260285.1. Classification (NCBI taxonomy): domain Eukaryota; kingdom Fungi; phylum Ascomycota; class Sordariomycetes; order Glomerellales; family Glomerellaceae; genus Colletotrichum; species Colletotrichum sansevieriae. The sequence continues at coordinate 36,286 of JAOQIF010000139.1, forward strand.
CCCTATTGATCCTCATCTTCCTGATCATCTGCCTCTTTCCGAGTTTATTCCATTTTTTCTGTCAGCTGCCTTTTGCACTGCTCGGCTTTACGTCACCCACAACAGGCAGGTCAACCCCACCTCATTCCCCACCATCGGCGACAATGACGGGTTCTTGGTTCCAGAAGCAGTTCACGCTGCCCGCGCGCTCGCGCGGCTCCTACCTCATCACCGACGAGATCGTCAGCCAGCTTCCCGAGCTCAAGAACTACAAGGTCGGCATCCTTCACCTTTTTGTGCAGCATACGAGCTGCGCCCTGAGTCTCAACGAGAACTGGGACGACGATGTCCGTGCCGACATGAGCGATGCGCTGGACCGCATTGCGCCTGAAGCCGGTCCCATGGGGCAGGAGCTGTACCGTCACAGTGCAGAGGGCCCCGATGACATGCCTGTGAGTCTTGACGGATCATGCCGTTGGAGCGGTTGCTGATATAACGTAGGCTCACATCAAGAGCGCACTTGTTGGCGCAAGCGTCACCATCCCCATCAAAGACGGCAGGCTTGTGAGTGAAGCAAACCTCCTGGATACTGATTTCTTTTGCTAACTCACAGATAGGTTACGGGAACGTGGCAAGGAATTTGGTATCTCGAGTTCAGAGCCAGCAAGCACCAGCGCCGGCTCGTGGCCACTATTCAGGGAGAGCCCAAGGCATAAATTCCGGAGAGGCGCCATAGATAGAATCATTAAACAAAAAAAAACTGTTTCCTCATGATTTCAAGCATGCCAATGCAATTATATTGGCACAAGTATGGAGGCGAAAACCTGTTGTACAGCCACCGGTCTAGTACGGTGTTCTTCTTGACCTACGCCGAACGCCTCGCCCAACCATTTCCTGTAGAATGCCCCATCAGCATCCGCAACTTTACTGCTCCCCATTCTCATCCTTCGCCTCTTGCATATCTGTGTCATCACCAGCCAGAACCTTGATTCTGGGCACGTAGCCTTCCGGCGCGCTTGAGCCGGGCGTAACAGCCACGACGTTGCCGTTCTCATCGACAAACTCGAAGTTGTATCTGCTGAGGAGATGAGGGATTGCGGAAAGTTGAGGTCCGTATCTGGCAGTGTTGTCGTAGAGCTCGAACAAGGGAACAGCGAGAAGCTTCATGTTCTTGGGTACGCTGAGTACCTCTGTCAAGGATGTTAGCGAATTCCTTCGAAGCGGTGGATCCATCGGCGCATCGCGCATCATGTTAAGTGACACATACTACTGTTGGGCAACTGAATGAAGTAGAGCTTCTTGCATTCCTTCGGCCTAGTTACGTGCGCAGGCACAAACGGGTACATGAACGTCTCGAAGTTGGGCCGCCACCACTGGGCCAGGCAGTCACCGACCTTCCAGTCCGCAGGCTCCTCACCCTCGCCAATTCTACCGACAGGCGCAAGGCGCTCGTCCAGGCGGGCCTTGAAGCCCTCGACCTCATCGTCTTCAGGGCGGAGGTAGTCGCCAGGCAGCTTGAAGAAGGCGTTGGCGATCTGCAGCATCAGGATGTGCGGGTGATTGTGCTCGTGACAGACGAGGATGCCCTCGCAGGTGCGACGCATGCCATGCTGGTTGTAGTGCTCTTCTAGGCGCTTGAGGCGAGCGATCACGGAGGGATCCTCCTCGGGCTGTGTCTCCTTCACGCCGAAGGTGTAGTTGGACAGAGGGTAGAGGCGGATCGTCTCCGGCTGGTTGGAGTTGAAGGAGAGAGGGATGATGGGCGCGTGGCCCGACTGCAGGGCTGTGGTAGTAATCGTGGACATACTGGAGGCTCCGACTCGGTGATGTGATGCGAAGCGCAAAGGAGTGCTGGTGTTCAGTTATTGGATTTGACCACGATTTGACCAGGAGGCAAGCTGCTGGTTGGGGAAGGCGGTCAGGATGACACCCCTGAGGACCGGCCCCACCTTCCGTGTCGGCGAGACACCGTTTCGACGACACACGTTAGTGTTTCCTTCTCTACAAAGCAGCCCTCTATTGTAGACGGTGGATAGAATCGGATTGCCTTCCGGTTTGCCTTTCTAAAAAGGGTCTAATCAGAGGCTTGCCTCAATCTCCCGCTGTACTCGATTAGTTAAGGTAGTCTCTGACTGCGATCTAGTCGAACCATGTTAGCTGTCTTACACCTTCGAGGGCTACGAGGATCAAGTCATCAGTTCCAGGATAGTAACGGGAGGAGAGACAAGTTCTGCATAGTGATTCTTTGTCATTGCGAATTCGTCTTATGCGACACCAAGGTTTCTATGTGTTCTAATGCCTTCTCGGTTGATTGAGAGGATGGCTTTTCTTCCAAACAGAGGGGTTTACTCAGCTGATTTAGCTAGCAAACCTGTCGCAACTCAATGCTTTGTGAAAATTTGAGTCTGCGTCTAGGTACCTTAGTCTCTGATCCAACGTGAGCTAAAGTGGATCTTTTCCGTTCAAATATTGAAGTAAGAGCCAGATGCTTCCGCAGATGTTACCAAGACGTAGTGCGCAGGCACCAAGGGCATCAGCTGGGGAAGGATGAGGCAGGCAAGAGGCAGACGCGCAGCAGCCATTGGGTTAATCATTCAGAGGTTTCGGGTCTGCTTCCTGTTTTGCTTTTCCTGATGAAAAAGACACTTACTTCCCATAATACCTAGATATTGTTGGTGGCCTCTTGCCTTCCAGGACAAAACTTCGCAAGTTGCTGCCTTCCTTTACACAGAAGGAAGGCATCTCTCAGGCTCCCACCCTCAGGTGACATATTAGTCTTTCCTGCTCACAAGTTTTTGAACCCGCCAACTTACCTTTCTCAACTCTCTTTTCGCCCACACCCTAACGCTAGGTTCTCTCGTCACTTTCAAGCATAACAATATTTTTCACCTCTCAAACTTCCACGCCAAACTCCGCGATCTTGTTGGCCTTGGAGTTTATTTTGAGACGAAGTACCCGACACCTTGACTTGAGTTGACTCTCTTGCTTTTCGGTAAGTTCTTCTATCAGGACATCGTCATTGGGCAGGAAGGAGCACTCCGGCCGAGCCAGTTCCTCAACTCCTCCAAAACTGCCCTATTTCACAGAACCATTCCTTCTTCCTCATCCCGTCCATAAACTTATGTGCTTTCTCATCGAGTTTACGAAATCAATCGCCTTCACCTCTTTTGTTCCAGCAGTATTTTCTCCTCTCGTGGTATTTTCTGGGCATCAGTCATCACCTGATTCTTCTTTCCTCTGGAAATTATTTTCTGTCGCAAGAAGCTGATCATCATAGGACGTTCTTCAGCAACGCAAATCAAATCGGCTTGGTCTGCAGCAGATTGAGCCAACATGGAAGGGGCAGAAGCCCCGCAGGGCCTTTCGGCAGCAATCAGAGCTCATGCGGCACTGGAGAGAGTAAACAGAGAGGCCAGTACGATGGCCCTCACAGACATGAGCGCCAAGACCACGCATATTCTTAGCATGCTCAAGGCGTCGCTAAACAACATCGGTGGCCTCAAGAAGGGCCAGAAATGGATCGACTCAATCCACAGACTTCTCGGAGAGGCACGCATGCCACGCATTGTCATAGGTGTCATGGGCGATACCGGCGTGGGCAAGAGTTCGTTGATCAACGCCGTCGTTGATGAAGAACGAATTGTCCCAACATCGTGCATGCGAGCATGCACAGCGGTCATCACTGAGATTTCATGGAACCATTCGAACGATCCAACCAAGAAGTATCGGGCCGAGATCGAGTTCATTACCCAGGCTGATTGGGATCAGCATGTCAAGAACCTCCACGGAGACATTTGCCAGCCTGACGCGGACATTCGAGACGTGGACACCAGCGCTGGCATGGCATTCGCGATTTTACATGCCGTCTATCCAAACCTCAGCCTACAAGAGATGAAGCAGACCGATCCTCATACCCTCGCGAACAATGAAGCCGTGAGGGAGATAATTGGAAATTTTCTTCCTGTTGAGAAGGAGGAGTGTGGCTTCTTCTACGACGAGATACAGAGGTATGTTGATTCTGAGGTGATCAGCAAGGGCAAAGCACCGCCTCAGAACGTGGCCAAGAAGATGGCGTACTGGCCCCTCATTAAGGTCGTACGGGTTTTCCTAAAGTCCGAAATACTATCCTCCGGAGTCTGTCTGGTGGATTTGGTAGGTTTTGACAAGAATCCTCTAGAAATAATGGACTAACATCACAAAGCCGGGAACACATGACACCAATCCTGCTCGAGCAGCGATGGCAGAAAGGTATATGAAAGAGTGCACAAGAATCTGGATCGTCGCACCCATCCAGCGAGCTGTTAACGACAAGAAGGCGAAGCACTTGATGGGTTCTCGATTCAAACAACAGCTCAAGTTAGATGATGCCTATTCGACCGTTACCTTCATCTGCACGAAGGCAGACGACATCACTCTTGACGAAGCTGCTAAAGCTCTTGGCATTGAAGACGAAAATTCTAAGGAAGAGGAGCTTTTCCTTGCTCTGAAGTTGGAGATTAACAGCAAGAAGAAGAAGTCCAAGAAACAGGCGGCGAAGAAGGCGACCGTTATCGGGAGACTCAGTAATGTCAGAGATGAGCTCGCTATCTGGAACGAACTACAGCAGGATATACTTGCTGGCCGCAGGGTATATGCTCCTCGCGAGTCTGCGCGGAAGAGGAAGCGGAATATGGCGTCTGCAGCCAGCAAGAGGATGAAGCTGGACGGTTCATCAAGTGACACAGACGAACAGCAGCCGACAGATGATGAGAATGACGACTATGACGACACAGAAACCATCGAGGCAGCGCAGATCGACCGCCCTGAAGCCAAGGTTTTGACCTCAGAAGACACTAACACCAAGATCAATGAACTCAAGGACGAAAAGAAATCCCTCCAGGAAGAAAGGAAGAGTCTAATTCAAGCTGCCAACCAAGTAGCCCGAGACATCAAGGAGCTCAACGAAAAGCGCTTTTCTATGAAGAACAACATGTACCGAAGGTGCATCCAAGGCAGAAACGAGTACTCTCGAAGCGAAATCCGCCAAGACTTTGCCTCTGGCCTGAAGGAGTAAGTATATCAAATTTGTTTTGGGGGGTTGAGCACTCAGACACTAAACATAATTATTAGATTGGATCAGGAGCTTCTTGCAGAGCAGGAAGATGCTGCTAAACCTGTCCGCCAAGAAACCGACCTTAAGTACGAAGAAGCTGGCAATGCTCTTCCTGTGTTTTGTATCAGCAGCCGTGCTTTTCAGAAGTTGAGAGGACGAATGAAGAAAGACAAACGGCCTCCCGGTTTTACCTCCCTTGAAGAGACCGAGGTCTTGGCTCTACGACAACACACTCTGGATATGGTTGTGTTCACTCTAGGCAGCCATTTCAAGCGCTACTTGCGTAATGCCTTCCGTGTACTCAGAGACATGGATCTTTTCGTCGCCGGAGATGACGCTGCACTCAACTTATCGGAAATAGAGAAAGAAAAGGAAAGCAAGCACCTGGCAATGTCACTTGCCAAATTGCGCAAGGTATGTTCTGACGCAAAAAAAGTAAGATAAAATGGTAGCTCACCTTATTCGACAGGCCTTGGGCGAAGAAGCCGTAGACTTTGTGGATGAGACCCGAACGGCCATCGAGAAGGCCATTCTTCGACGAATGCCAAGCGGCATAGCCAAGGCATCTTCTCAGGCTGTTACAACGGCTGAGATATGGGGCAAGAAGCCCGATGCTGGTGGTTTGAGGTTTGGAACTTACAGAGCCACTTGTCGCTATCGGTAAGTTGATCAACGTCTGGATATTAATCAATGAAATATGGGGTCTAACGTATGCAGCGGCGCATTCAAGGGTTCCACCGGAACGAGAGATTTCAATGATGGTGTGTATCAATCAGTCTCCCCGGGCTCGAGCGCTCAGCAACTCCAGGCTAACATCTTGTCGCAGATCTTCTACGGCCTCTGCAGAACCACATCGCTTTCGGATGGGACCAAACTTTCAATGCCATCCTCCCAAGCTTAATGGACAGTCTGGCCGCATCTTGGGCCCAGCTGATCACTGCGTTCAGCGAGAAAATGAAGGGGCGGCCATTCATAGTCGAAAACGGTGACTGGATTAGGAACGTTCTGATCACAAACACTACATCCATGAACGAGCAGTTAGATCAAGTCGCGGCACAGCAGAAGCAAATGATGCGCGAACGACAGCGTGACGCAAGCCGAGTTCTTTATCCGGCCATCCAGGTTGCCATGCGACATGTCTACTCGAGATGCGGCCAAGAATCAGGTATGGGAAACGATGTGGATCTAAAAGCATCGATACTAACAAGCCTGCAGGCTACGGGGCATTTGTAAACATCAAGCGACGAATGAAGCATCACATCGAGGCAGAGCGCGGCGACATGTTTCGATCTGCAGCTCTACAGGCCGAAGATAATCTCAGCAAGATGCTCAAGGACCTCTCTCTCCTGGTTCTTCATGATGTGAACAGCGTCATCGAGACATTGGAGAATGACTACACCAGTCTGATTGGAACTGTGGCGTCGAAGGCCGATAACAGAGCCAGAAAGGCCCTTGAGCCTGTTCTTGAGGAGGTCTACGAACAATGGCTTCTTGACTTAAATGCGGTGGAGCAGGTAGCCGCAGCTTCTGAGCAGGCCAACATGAGAGTCAAGCACGCTGAGCCTGATGCTCAGGAGAGCGACGAGGACAGCGAGTAGTTGCACAGGTTGGAAGACTTCTTCGGGAGTGATTGACTGATGGCTTGTTAGGATATTTGCTCTTGCCTACTCTTGCTCACTCCATTGGCTTTCTGACAGGTATTGTTTTGCCTCGGATACTCATGTGGGAGTTGGGTCCCGGACTCGAGTTTCAGATAGGCCTCCATAGTGAATCAGCTGTCGGACATAATCCTCTTCTATTGGGTGCCATTGATCTAGGTCTTTTATTAATATCGCAAAAGCAATCACTACGTAGGATAAGAGTCACTTCAAAGGCTCAAATCAAATTTCCTGCCAGTGATCCCAGGAAATCTAGATTATCTCACACTCTCGGCAATCCAGTATCATCCTAAGTATGTCTTTTGACTCCCAAAGAAGGCATGAAGCATATCTGCGTGCGAGTGCGATTTGGATAGATGCTGCAAAACGCTTGCTCATGTTATTATCACCTCACGCATTACACGGAACATTTGCGCCATGCCAGGGAATCAACCAGACAAAAGCTCCCGGTCGTTATCTGTTAACCATCGCCATGCACGAAACGGTACGAGAGCCAGGTTTGACAAAACAATTACGACAACCAGCAGAGTACGGTTCCCACTGGAACACACTCATCGCAACCCATTGACCAGCAAAGGTCCAATGAAGCTCATGCTGACGCAGCAGAACACGATGACGATAGTTGCTGAAGGTTGGTCGCCCACCGCCGCCCGCTCCGAGCCGCGGTGCCGGAACTTTGAGCCCGGGCACCCTTGCCAGGCCAAGCTGCAGCGGTGCGTGGCACGGCGGTGCTCGGAACGGCCGTTAGTATGACTGCAACGTGCAGCGGTGACAGCGGATAGACCGATTTTGGCAGCTTTGACAATCAAACATCTGCAAGGAGAGGGGCAGGAACTGTAGCAATTGACAGAAAGGTCTGTTTTTTCTTCCTTTCGTTCTTTGCTCATGTACTGTCGCAGGATCCCGGCCAGCTGTTCATCTTGTCCAGCTCGTCAGCGTGTCTCAACGTTTGTGCACGCGTGCACGGCAAATTGAATGCAGGCCTGCTGAACGCCACCAAGACGTTGCACTCGGATACCCTGGGCATTATCCTCGTCGTCCAAGGCGGGCAAAATCCAACATGGGAAAATTTTCTTGTTGCCTCCTTGTCTTATGCGCGAGGGAAAATAGAATGCAACCAGAAATGATGACTGCATTGCCTTTCAGCCGGGGCGAAGCAATTAATCAATTTGGCGGGACCGGGCCTTCGAAGCTGGCGAGTGATCAGCAAGAGGTGGGATTGGACAGGGCCGGAAAAGGTGACAACAAGCATGAAGGTTTTGGTAGGGGAACGTTTAGCTTGTCGGTCCCGTGATTCCAAATTTGTTGGCCCCGTGGGTTCGGGTGGGACATGGAGGGGAGGTTTAGTCACGGGTTTCCGGGACCGGTGAGAGGGCGTGGCCACTCATGCGCCGTGGGGAGCGGCCGCGTGACACCCAAGAGCCGGACTCGGTCAGGGAACCGCCGTTGGTTACGGCGAGGGGCTGAAGGAGGGTAAGGGGGTACTTTGGAACGGGGAAATGGAGTTGAGAGGAGCCCTCCAACCCCCTCCCTCTCTCGCTTTATCTCAGCGGAACGTCTAGAAAAGCATGTCGGAAAGTCAAATGTTATGGATCCCTGGCAAACTGGAGAACCTACTGCGGAAAACCTTGCTTACTCGACGACACTGCAGAACAAAACGCTTGTTTTTGGAGCCTCAATCTTGCAGTCGAGTATTGCGCGGCTTCGTCCCAAGGGCAAAAGTCTAGGCTTCATCCAAAACAGACCCCGCGTTATCAGCAATAGTCAAGATTTTGGGTCTTGGCGGCGGGTTCAGGAGATGCGTCGGCAAGGTGATGCGTGCAAGGGGCAACGAAAAAGCGAGAGACAGCTAAAATTTGTGCATCATGTGTATGTGTGTGTGTGTGAGAGAGAGCTCGAAAACGCTCTTATGATTGTCGACAGTCGGCAGATGCGCACATGTAATTGAGAACGAGGCGTTGGCCAGGCGCTGAGATCGTTTGATAGCTCTGGGGTTGCAGCAATCGTTGCGACAGTCACCGCTGAACGCTGGGGTTTGAGTTTTCACTCAGTTGATCTTCGACATTATGATATAAGTCAGGGGTGAGCACAGTCAGTCAGTGTAGTAAGGGATGAGCTAATGGAAATTGAACTTTGAGAATTATCAAGCGAGACGTGCAGGCGCACGCGGGAAAAACGCGTATGCAGTTAGCTGAGGTGCAAAGCGGAAAGAGGCGAAGGGAGAGAACACCTCTGGAGAAGTAAGGTGCATCATTAGTTGGACGCATGTGAGTCTTGAGAATGAGTCGAGACTGGGGCGGACCAAGTGATGGGATTGGGCCTGGAGCAGACAATTGTTCCGTCCATGATGACCTGATCCATCGGACATGTTCCACATCCAAGCTTTCGTGGATATTACCTTATTCTGCAGGCTCATCGTAATAAGAGAAAGAGAAGTATACTTCCACAAGGACTACTACGCAGTAAATACGTTAGCGTCGTCCCATGCTAACTATCTCAGGTATGATATAAGAAGTCCTCCTTCACTTACCTAGCAGGCAATGTTTACAAAAGATATTATATGGGCCATGGATATCCCTCCCACCTAATATTGCATTTGAGTAACATGCTTCAAGAAACCATAGCTATTCAGAATTTGTGCGGTTATGTTGTGGGCTAAGGTAATACGCTAAAGTTTTTAATCCTTGTGGAGGTATAGAGACATTCAAGGCCCAGCTCAGAGTGTTGTCCACGTGCGCCTCTCGTAAAGTATTTGGAGCTACACTTCGGTGAGAATGGCGCCGCTCGTCGCTTGAATGATGGTATTGGGTTGCAGGAGACGCCCGCTCAAGGCGAAGTATCTAACGCCGCTGGACCAGGGGCAAAAGGAGCCGGAGGCGAGGAGAGGGGGAAAAAAAAAAAATAGGTACAGAGATATGGGCCCCGCCCTGGTTCAAGATCACAGAGGGGGAAAAATGAGCGTGCGAGCGTGATGTGCACCTGGCAATCGCCTGGCCATCGTACCCTGGAAATGGAAGGTGTTGTTGTCTGTCCATCTGGGTGGGTGGCATCGACTGCCCAAACTGGACCCATGAATGGATTCTCATCCAGGATCCACGCGCCCACCGACGGCACCGAACGGGCCCTGGAAGCCCTGGGAGCCCTTGGCTTTCTTCTGGTGCCTGTTGCCACCCCGCCATGTTCAGCCACAAGGGGGTAATTACAGCGTACACAGAGCCCTTGGCTTTCGGGGCGTCCACCCCCCCTGACTGGTCGCTTCCTTGGCAACGGATACGTACTGCGGACCCCCAAAGATCAATGAGAAATGATGGATGATCGGGGAAGGAAACAGAAATCTGAGAGCCCCAAGAGAGCGACCCGACCAACCGACCCAAAGTCCAGTCAGTGGGGATCGGGGACACCATCTTTAGGGTGTTCTAGGCCTTGAAGACTTCAGGACGGACTGGCCACCGCACTACCTTACCTGGTACCTACCTGCACAGGAGTTAAGGAAAAAAAAAAAGCTCCCCTCCACGCTTGCCGACCACAAACTCGGCGCACAATTGCTGTGCATTCTTTCACCTGTGGCCTCTTTACACCTCTTCCCAAACCTGCCCTGGCAAAGCGTTCTTGTCCGCCGTGTCTTAACCTTGGATTTCGCTTTGCTTTTTTGGCACGCAACCTCCCTGAAAGCCAACCGGCATCAGCACCAGATCAGAGACACACACCCTCCAGTCTGGCCTGATTCGAGACCACCACCCCAGGCCCCCAGACTCGATCTTGCGTGTTTCCAAAGGCTTGCGACTTCAACTCTCGGCTCCGCGGCCGCTGGGAAAGATTAGAAACATTCCCCATTCACACACGCGCGCGCGCCCTTCTGCAACCCGACGCTCTTCTTCTGCCGCTCCCAAGGGTATACTGCGTACTTGACCACCTTCTTCCTTTTCGGTACCTCGCTCTGTACCTCTTGCGCTTCCACTGGCAAGGTGGGTGTGGCCTGGCCGCAACCATCAATCGCCCTTCCCGAACAAACATTGGACGCCGCCGACCATTTCGCCGCGACGGGCTCACTTTTCTCAGACGCCTTGCGTCATGCCCACGCCGAAGAACCCATTGGCTCACCTCCTCGCCCCGATTCCTAGCCCTCGTCCGCCTATCGGCCCTGGTCGCCGCTGTCGCTGTCGCTCCCCTGCCGCTGTCTTCGCTCGGCCCAGTCTTCTTGAGCGACATGGTGGTGCATATGGACGATGCGACGAGGCTCATCGGAGATCTGCATCAGAAGCTAGCCGACCTCGACCACAAGGTTACGGCCTACCGCCAAGACATGGCAACCGAGTTCCACAGGTATTCTCAAAAGCTCCTCCAGGACCTTCCACACAACACACAAGCTGAGGTCGATCGTGTCGTCGTCGCTTCCTTCCACAACTATCCCGCCCTCGGTCCCGCCCTCTGTTCACCACGAGGCCATACTGACTCACCGCCACCGCCGTCCACTGTCGACACCGAAAAGGCCACCGAAATCACCCCCGACCGCCGTGACCCGACCCCGACGCCGCAGTCTCCGTCCTTCAAGCCTGCCCAATCTGTCGTCTCCCATGCCGGAACTGCCGCCCTAGCCTCCCCCGACAGTGCTTGCGAGCGGGAAAGGGATAGGGAGCTGCACGGCCTCTTCACACCAACTTACCTGCCTCTGCTGGACAGCTCACACACGCCCGCCGCAACGAATCACTTGCCAGTCCTCTCGCCGCTGTCAAAACCTGATCCTGATGACGATATGGGCCGGCGCAACTCCGGACAAGGCAAAGACCGTCCTTCGGTCCAGGTCTCTGTAGCTGCGACGCAGACGTCCGAGCGGCCGAATCACGAACGTCGGGCAACCGACGATACGACGTCCTCAGGCACCTCTGAGCAGAGCGATTCCAAGGTGCGCCGGAGTGCTATGCGACGGACCTCGAGCGGATCCAAGCCCCCCGCGAGCCCCCGCAGAGTCCGCTTCGAGTTCGAGGGAACCGAGGTGTTGCCTACAGCCTCGCCGCAGTCATCAGAGCCGTCGTTGGTGCAGTCACATACCCTTGCAAACTCGAGGTCACCCCCGCCCCCAGAAGACGAGTCAATGTCTACCGAATCTCTGCTAGGACCAGATGAGGATGCAGGCCCTCCTCCGAAGAAGGTTTCTTCTACCCAGGCTCTCCGTGCACTTTCTCGAGCTCCTTTGGATGCAAACACCGTTTGGACCATCGTGAATCCTGAAGCTCAAGGATCCGACGCGGAGAAGGAGAATGGTAGCATGGCGACATCTGATTCCGAGAGCTCATTGAACGCAAGCAACTCGGCTCAACTCCAAGGAAACCACCAAAAGCCACCGAGCATTGTCGACACCGAACGTGAGCAGGCTCCAAAGCCGTCAGGTGATGTGTCGCCAGAATCGGCCGATGCTGCAAAGTACGACGAGGACAGCGATGGCAGCTCCTCGGACGACGGGTTCCTTGCCATGGCAAAGCCGAGATCCTTCGCCAATAAGAAGGCTATCATGTCACCGTTATCCCGGTCTCCAACAAGAGTAGCACCTACGCCTCAAACTCCTAGCTCAGAAAAGACGGCGTCAAACACCGGGGGTAAGTCGGCGACGGAATCAAGAGACATTGAAGACGAGGATGACGAGGCCATGTTCCATTTCGAGGGATTGAGTGCTCCCCCAAAACCTAGGGGGCGGCCTGCACCGATACAAGAAGAGGAGGAAGACCATGAAGTTGAAGCAAGTGAGCCGGTTGCTCAAACACTCTACTCAACCTCACCAGCCGTGTCCATACGCAAGCAGCCGGAGCCACAAATTTCCGCATATTTTATCTCCGGCTCAGTAGGCTCTTTTAGGGGTCGTCCTGTGACGATGCCCGTGGTCAAGAACCCTGATGTCTATCAGCAAGCAGCCTCGCTTGGCGACGTCAGTAGCTTTATCGGAGGACTGGACGGCCGCAGTGGCGTTGACGATGGTGATCTTAATAGCTATCGTGCAAGTGTTGGACAAGTACTCTTTTCGGGGACTCCTCGAAGTTTGACGGAACGAATGATGATGGAGGAAGCACAGGGCCAGAGGCAAGCGGCGGCGCAGCGACCGCAGTAATGCGGCGGATCGGTTTGCGACTATTATCAACTTTCATGTGTATGATACGGGTATGGGCCAATTGTAGAGAGTTCCGGAAGTGTGTACATAGACCATGCTTCGCGTTTAGAGGTAATCTGGCTGGGCAAATGGGTGCAGTGCGGCGCTGAGTCCTTAGGTGAGCGGTGTTTTCAGGACTGTTTCGAAGCATTGCTCGAACATGGCATAACAAACATCATCGTAGTTTATAAATATCAGAGTCAAAAGAGCCTGTGGGCTATTGAAGTGCACAACAACTCAAAACAGCTGGCTGAGGAAGATTGTTGATACGATTGGTGTCGGATGTCGCGAGCTTTTCGGGTTCTGTCAGACCGGATTTGGACCCACTCCAGACCCCGGAGAAGTGGAAAAAGCCTGCGCCGAGTCTCCCGCCCAACCCCGGCGTCCAATCCCGCTGCAGATGATTCTCAGTGCGCCCAGAAAGCTCCAATGCCCTTTCTCCAAGTCATCCGACTATCCCAACGTCATCAACTGCGACGGAGCACCATACGCACATTTTCAGAACCCACACAGACAATTTAATATGGGCGGTCTCAATCTCGAAGTTTTCAAAGTAAGTGCCTAAGTGCCTAATCCGCTATCTTCAATTTATTCCCGCCCCCGCGCTATGTATAGACTGTTCTGATTGATTCTGCCCGCAGTTCGGCATGTATGTCATGTTCCCAATCGGCATCATGTACTACTTCGGCACGAACCTCGACCAGCGCTTCGCGGTCCCCGACTTCTGGCCTAAGGCGGAGCATTCGCACAAGATCCCTTTCGACCGCGACGAAATCAAGGACGAGTACGTCAGACTTGTCAGGAGACAACGGTTGGTGGATGACATGAGGAGGGAGCGAGAGAAGGCGCAGGCGGCGCAGAACCCCCCGCCTTCCAACGAGGAGCAGTAAAACGAAACAGACGGTGTCGACACGTGATGATATTGGTGCTCAGCGGGCGAGCAAGAAGCTGTGGCAAAGCTTGCATAGATCGGTCGAAGGAGTGCGATTGAAACAATACCGTTTGATTGGGGGCTGGGATATGCTGTACTCTACTGGCGTTCGGATGTCAAAATGTTCGGCTTGGGAAATTGGCACACGATGCATGCGGCGTTTGGGTAGGGACTTTTCTGGTTATTCGTCTCCAGGTCCTGGTACGTCAAACCACGCCGCTCAGAGCATTCACAATGTTGTACTATACATGTGCTTTACATGTTGTACGAATATGAACAGAGAAGGTATCCGGCGATGCCCGGATCGTGCATAGGCTGTCCCTTCATGAGTCCAGGTTCTCCTCGATCCTGGACCAGGTTTCCTCCGTGATATTTCCCTTTGCGGGGTTTCCGTACACGGCCTGCACCTCGGGGAATTCCTGCAGTGCACTCAGCAGCTCAGCCAGAACATCAGCTTCCTCGGCGCTGTCGAGCTTGACCTTGGTATCCTCGTTCGCAGTCCAAATGATGTCAGACGACAGCAGCTTTAGCTCGAATTTGGGTCCCACGCCGTTAGCGACGGAGGTCGTCATGTTGGGCTGTGTCCAGATAACAAGGTTCCCCTCTTCGTCGGTCTCGATGTCCTCTGCGCCCGCCTCAATTCCATCGTCCATGATATCGTCCACCGTCGCGCCCTCCTTAGCCTCAAAGACGACTCGCCCGAAGCGGGTGAAGAAGAACGTTGCGGTGTTGGTTGTGCCCTTGTGCTTCTTGATGAGCACCTTCAGGTCTTGCAAACTGCGCGCCTTGCTTTCGGTCTCGGCCTCGATGATTATGGCGACCCCGGGTGGGATGATAGCTTCGATGGTCAGTGTCTCGAGGCTTGCGCCTGATGCGGAGCGGCCTTGGCCTCGGGCGATGGCTGAGTCGATCACGCTCTTGGGTGTGCCGTCTGGGAAGCGGCCTTGTGGTCAGCTGCTGTCGTCTTTTTCGCCGGCTGTGGCAAAATATTGGGCCCTTCACGTCTGGTACCTTTCTTGGCAGCTGCGACAGCAGCAGCTAGTTGAGGATTATCTGTGGTTCCATATACTGCATCGCGAATTAGTCTTTAGCGCGTTGGGCGAGCGTAGGGACGCCGCACATCTCGAGTAGAGCGCAATTGTTTTGGAGTGCTGACTGCGCACGCTGTTCTTCTGCGCATCGGCGGCGCCCTTCTTGTGTCGAATCTTGGACCATTTATTGTGTCCGCTTCGCGCGACTGGTGTCGTTGATATCGGACGGAAACATTGGCGGCAGAAGGTGGGCTGAGGTCTCGGTGCCGGGCCGGTGATGCGATTTGCGATACTCCGGAGGGAGCTGACGGCGACCGGGCGCATGTCCAAACGATACGTAGGAGAGACCGACTGCGCTCGGCGCTTCGGGGACAGAATTGAAGTTTGAAGGCGGGTTTCTGGGGTTCGGTTTCAAATGGCTGCCCGGGTTCTACCTCCTCTGGTTCATGTCATCCAATTTCTTCCGGGACACCTCTGCAACACGGACGGCTACGGCTTTGGGCTGGTGCTCTGTTGTCGGAGCTCCTAAATTTGAGTGGAGAATTGATGGGAACGGCTGACGTGTGGCTTTCAATTGGTCCAGACCCTGCATGATCTTGTTTGACACCTCGCAGAGTTGTGACTGAGCCACAGTGTGCGAGTCCAGCGCCTCAAGTGATATGTCATGGCCCCCTTCCCCATGCAACCGCCGCTGGGGGTCGCAGCCGTGGTGCCCCTAATTCGCATTGCCCTAGACCAACCTAACATCCTGTACCTGACCGCATGCCTGCTCGTCCCTTAACCTGTCCCCAATACACCACCTAACCCATCATAGCTTCCGACGGAAGAAGAGGGACAACCCATTGCAAATCAAACACCAACTCCCCGTGTGCACGCTCGACAGCGTCATCACGCAGGCCTCCCCGACCGACCCCAATGTCGTCGACGGGAGCCTCCAATGGCTCCAACGGGGACGCCGCCGCGCAAGCAGCTTCCTCGCCGAGGCCCTCATTAACTGCACCCGCCGCGCCGCCATCACAGCCTCCTCCCCCGGCAACCTCGTCCGTAAACGACTCAGCAGCGACATCGACCCCCGAGCTCGACGTTTCCAAGCTTCAAACACTTCCCGCCGAACAGCAAGAGCTCTTCCTGCTCACCTTCGTCTCGACCCTCTCGAACCACGTCCTGAGCCTCTCCGCCGATGATTGCACTGCCCAGCAGTTCTACCTCAAGAAGGAGATCTTCCAGATTATCAACCTGCCCACGCCTCAACCGAGCCGTGTCGTAAGAAATAACCTTGGCAAGTGTCTCGCTCACATCTTCGGAAATGGCGATCGGAAACTGCTCTTTGAGACCATCAACGACTTGATTGCTACTGTGTCTGGCGCCAAGTCCAAGACTGACAGCGGGCCGCGAACAAAGCACGCTGCTGTAGCGTGCCTTGGAGATGTGTACGCATCAGCCGGCGATAGCGCCATCGGCCTGCACCCGCTGGCGTGCGCAACGCTCGTCAAGTTGCTGAAGTCGTCGTCAAACAATGCAGGTCTGCGCGCGGCCGTCTTCACTTCCCTCGGCAAGATTATTAAGATGGTGGAATCGAGCATGGACGAAAATGTTGCGAGGGACATATTCAAGCAATCGCGCAGTTACGCGACGAGTGACAAGGGCTCGTTGGTTGTTGTCTCAGCTTGTCGAGCTCTGAGAGCGTTGGTGCGACACACACCCTACTTCGAGAACTCGAACGACTTTGAGAAGCTTCAGAACGCCATTTTCAAGGTGTTTGACTCGTCTTCTTCCCAGGTCAGACACGCCGCTGCGGAAGCGCTGGCAGAAGCCATGGTGAGGGGATATTCTGAGACCGGCGTCGCGGATGCTGCCCCGATGTCGAAGGCTAGCAAGAGGATGAGCAAAAAGCCTCCCAAGCGGACCGGTACGCAAGCCAGCATGGTTGCGGACGAGGACGAGCTGCCCACGTCGCGACCTGGTAGCCCTGCTCCCGGCGGGAAGAAAGCGCAAGACCTGGGGCTGTCGCTGATTGAGATTCTGAAGATTCTCTCAACACAGTACACCAAGATGCCGACGTCAAACAAGGCCAGGGCGGCTATTGGAGTATGCTACGGTAAGGTTCTTAGGAAGCTCGGCGAGAAAACGGTTGAAACCAACTACCTCAAGATCCTCGAAAATCTGACCATCGACTTGATCGGGCAGCCAAACATCCTGAACAGCCGTTATAGGCTTCTCATTTCCAGGCGCATCGTCGACACGATACTTCAGGACGTCATTGGACAGAAGATCCTGGGCGAGTCTGGGCAGACGACGGCGGCAAAGCTCATTATCAATGACATTCTTAAGAATTACCCCCAAGCCCTGGTCGAGCGCTCCGAGCCGACGAAGCATATATTGATTGCAGCTCTTGGCGCGGTTGCATCACTCATCAACACCTTAGAATCCGCAGCGAATAACTTTGCGGAGTCATGCAGAGATGGCCTCTTGGGTGTCTTGCAGCACCCCAGCTATTCGGTACAGGTGCACGCTTCGGCGTGCATGAAGGCCTTCGTTCTGGCATGTCCTCAACAGCTACTGCCTTGCTTGTCAGTCTGCATGAACAGCCTTAGCAGAGAGTTGTCTCTGCTCACAAGTGGGCGAAACTCTCCCCGTCGTTGCGTCGGTTTCTCCCACGGTCTGGCAGCAACGCTCAGCGCAAGCCCTGCACGGCCGCTGCACGGATCAGTCGATATCAACAGCCGTGTTCTAACGATGGCGACAAATCTATTGAAGTCGAGCGGTCAGTCTGAGTTGAGAGTCTCCAGCACTCAGATTCAAGTCGCTTGGATATTGATCGGCGGTTTGATGTCTCTCGGGCCGAACTTCGTCAAGATTCATCTCTCTCAGTTGCTGCTGCTGTGGAAAAACGCGCTACCGAAGCCTTTGTCAAAGGACAACACGGCTCACCGCAGTCTTCTCGAGGCCTCGTTTCTAACACATGTCCGGGAGTGCGCTCTGGGATCGATACTATCATTCTTGCAATTCAACACACGACTGCTGACAGTTGACGTTTCGAAACGCATAGCGACGATGCTGCAGAACACGTCGGCGTTTTTGAGGACGTTACCCTCGAAAAAGATTACCGACGATGTATCGCAGAGACTGACGCCCGCACTTCAGCTTCACGACCTTGACATGATGGTTCAGCGCCGTGTGCTGCAATGCTACATCAAGTTGGTTAACCTTAGTCCCGCTGGTGGCAGTGAGTCCCTGCTGCAGTCCAACCTGCTCACCATAGCCATTTCTCTCTTTGCGGACCCTGAAAATTACTCTGCCAATTCTCTCAGCGCATCCATAGCCAACGCAGCAGCCACGTTTGAGACCGTGTGGGATGTGGGTGACAATTCTGGTTTTGGCATTACGGGCTTAATCTCCGGCTTCAAAATCAAAGGACTCCCTGGGCAGCAGGACAACTCGATAGAAGGGACGCCGCTGGCAGCAAACAGCCCCGAGGAGTCCATAGACCGTCTGCTGTTGTCTCCCGTTTGCGGCACGCTAGAACACGACGCCTCTCTGCTCTATGTTGGAGACACAACTTCTGAGCTCTCCATTCCCGACCCTCCAGCTACCGAAGTCATCAACATGGCTATTCAACTGTTCGCCTTCGTGTTCCCGCTCACGCCACCCAAAGTTCAAGAGAGCGTGCTTGAGCAAGTGAAGACATTTATGTCAGCCGGCACGTTGCTCAGAGATCCTGGCAGAAAAGCGGCGATCAACGTAAACGTCTCAGTCGCGATCCTCTCGACTTTGCGAGTTGCTGTGAAAGAGACCCAGTCTTCTCCTGGCAACGTCACCAACATGGCGGTAGAGAGACTCATCCAGGACATGTTGCGCGACTTCGTCATTGACGGAGACCACTATGTCCGGAGTGTCGGATATGCCGCCGTTGCGAGACTTTGTAACGCTTGCGGCAATGCCTTTACCAACCACGAGATCAAGTACCTCGTCGACACCATTGTCAGCAACCGTGAGCCAAGTGCGCGCGCGGGCTGCGCAATGGCTCTGGGTTCGATCCAGACCAAGGTTGGCGGCATGGCCGCGGGATATCACTTGAAAACCATTCTTGGTATTCTCATGTCCCTCTGTAACGACCCTCATCCCACTGTCCACTTCTGGGCTTTGGAGGCATTAGCGTTGGCTTCCGACGCAGCAGGTCTTAGCTTTGCTGGGTATGTCCCCAGTACCCTCGGAATGTTGGCTCAGTTGTACGTTTCCGACACTCATCACCCCGAGATCTCGTCCGCCATCACCATGAATCTTGAAATGGAACTTTCGACAACGGCCGCAATCACCCGCTGCGTAGATTCTCTCATCAACGTGTTAGGTCCTGATCTTCAAGACTCCACAAAGTCCAGAGAGCTTATTCTCAGTCTGGTCGGCCAGCTCCAAGGAGAAGACGACCTCCTTGTTCAAAGAGCGACCTTAAGTTGCTTTGAGCACCTGTCACTCTATGCTCCTGGGTACATGAACTTTGAGGAATATGTGAGGATTCTCCAAAAGTATCTTGGGTCAGAATACCCCATTCTGCGGGACGTTGCAGTCGATGGTCTCTATAACATCATGAAGAGAAATCCAAACGACGTTATCGGCGCCGCGGAGAAGGGCTTCGAGGATCAGTTGTGGCTGGTTCTCGACACTGCGCCTACGCATGACGGTATCCGTAACATTATCCGAAACTGGATGCGACAGACCTGTCTGACAGACACTGGCGTGTGGCTCGCGAGATTCCAGAACGTGCTCAAGATGACAAGGGCCAAGGTGAATGAGGAGGCAGACTCCGGGAACAAGAGCTCAAGTGGCATGCCGGATTTGCAGGACGAAGAAGTTGCCGGTTTCGCTGGAATCGCTAAGGACGAACAGGAAAACAAGGCTGGAGCCAAAGTCGAGCCTCTCCGGTGGCAAGTCACGACTTTCGCAATCAGCTGTATCAACGACATGTTCGTTTTGATTGCAAAGGACGTCATGACGAATGGCGACTCTGCAGCCCAGTTTGCCCTTCAAAATAAGATCGCCGATGTCGTCCGCATGGCTTTCTCTGCGTCAACTTCGAGTGTGCTGGAGCTCCGCGTTTGGGGTCTCAAGATCATCGGCGCCGTGCTCAAGATGTTTGGCAAGGTACCCGATCCCGACTTTGAAGAGGCAATGCTTCTGGAACAGTACCAAGCACAGATCAGCTCAGCTCTTACTCCGGCTTTCGCCGCAGATTCGTCCCCTGAACTGGCGTCTGAGGCAGTCAACGTCTGCGCTGGATTCATCTCTACCGGCATCGTCACAGATGTCGACCGAATGGGTCGTATCCTCAAGACGCTGGTCTCGGCGTTGGAGAACTTCCAAAAAGACCATGAAAATGCCGGAATCGGTGACTTGAAAGGCCTAAGCTCCAACGCCCAAGTCATGGTGAAAATGTCAGTTTTCTCGGCTTGGGCAGAGCTTCAGGTGGCCAGCTCGGAGCAGAAGTACCTCCTTGACGTCTTGAAGCCTCACATTGGTACGCTCACGCCATTGTGGCTGGAATCATTGAGGGAGTTCGCTCGCCTGCGCTTCGAACCGGACATCTCCATGACGCTGGGCCCCCCGTCCCTGTCTGGCAGTCTGGACACCATTTACGCCGCTTTGAACCGGGAAACGTTGCTCAAGTTTTACCAAGACTCCTGGCTCAAGCTTGTTGACGCGATTGCTAGTTTGATCGAGCAGGACAGCGAGTTCGTTTTTGATGCGCTGGATGGAAGGGAGTCCGAGGCGCTCAACACCAGTGGCAATACCAAGGGCCCCGACATCAACTACCGTGATGAGCCCGTCGCCTTTTTCTTCGTCCTATTTGGCATTGCTTTTGAAGCGCTGGCTACTCGTCCTGGGCAGAGCGACTCTCTGGCTACCCAGGAGCAGAATCTCGCTATCCTGCAAGCTCTAAAGAAGATCCTTCACCCCAGCGTGTCTGGTCATGCTATCTACAGAGAAGCAATCTTCTCAGAGACAATGGATTTGCTGGATAGACTCGTACTGACGGAGGGTCTCGATGTCCAAGGCGTGATTGTTGAAATCGCCCGAGCACTGTGCGTGTCTCATCCTTCTGCTCGCAAGAAAGACTCTGGCGATGACGGCGATCTATCGGACGACATTGATCAGCTCTTCGAACTTACACGCATCATCGTCCTTGTTCTCTCCGGCTTGCTGCCCAACCTCACCGAAGCAAACCAGCCTGTCCGCCACCAGATGACTGAGGAAGCAGTACTACTGATCCGGTCGTCGCTGAACGCCCTCGTCGATGCCGCCGAAGTCTTTCCCTCCATTATCAAAACGGACTTGCATGCCTGCATTATTCACATCTTCGCCACCATTCTCGCCACCCCTGGATGCCAGGAGGTGATTGTTCCGCAATCTTTACCCACCTTGAAGCGCTTTGTGGCGAGCATGACCAAGTCCTCCAGAAAGAGCGGCGGCCCGACGCCCACAGATGTCCAGTTGCAGGGCTGCCTACGTCGGTTCATCTCAATCTACCTCAATGCCCAGAAACGCGAAAGACCGACATCCCTCACCTGCGTCAAGAACTGTTTGCTAGCCAGCACCATTCTGTTCACGGGCGGCACAAATCACTTGGCGGCAAATGATCCGCTTGTGGCAAGGTACCTCGATGAGGTTGTTGACTGCCTCACGGACCGTATGGTACGTTTCTGTACCTCCCAATTCTATCTTCCTCAATGTCGATAAGCGACTAACTTGCCAAAAAAAAAACCTACAGACCGCCAAAATAGCAGCAAACTGCATCAGATCTCTGTTACTGCAAGCCAACCCGACGCCAGCGGACCAAACCATCGCTCGCTACCTCCTGCCACGCCTGGTCGCCTTCGTCACCAACACGGAGCCTGAAGATCCCGAAAACGCCCGGTCCCTCATTGCGCACTCGCTCAGCCAGTACGTGGGTGCAGTGCCGCGAGACCGCATTCCCGTGGCCATGGCCCTCGTTCTTCCGACCTGCCTCGCGCGGGCATCTTCTGAGGGAGAGGAGGCGTACAGGGACACGAGCGCCAGGCTCCTGGAGCTTGCCGCCGTAGACCAGAACGCGTTCCGGACCGTTGTGGCCAGCATGAGCGACGGGCAGAAGGCTTTCCTGGAGGAGGTCATCAGGTGGGGTAGGCAGCGGGGGTCGTCGGAACAGGCCGCGACTGGTGCGACTGAACAGCCCAGCATTGCCCTGAAGATGGACTTTGGAGGCTGATGTTTTCCCCTTTTTTTTTCTGGAACGAAGAACCTATGATATGTGTAGACAAGCGAGAAATGAGGGGAAATGGGGCTACGGCAAGAGGAGGGACATGTACGTGTGCGCGTGTGGCGTTGGGTAGCATTAGACGCAGTCCTCCATCGCATAGGACTCGGCATGAAGCAGCAGACTCCCAAGAAATATTCTTTCCCCCGCTCTCGCGTCTTATTCATTGAAAGGTGGTCTCATTCTGTCACGCAGTAGGGAGTCATGAGGCGTTCTCGGTCGAGGAAGGTTATATCGGGGATGGCGTTCACCGGTCTGGAGATGGCGGTGCTTGGCTCATTTATTACCCCGTCCCCGGTTGACGAGGTTAGGGATGACCGCGCATGCAGGCGCCCGTCCGAGTTTCCCCTCATGTACAGTCGATGAAGTCCTATCCGGTCTTCGATGGCAGTGAGTCGTGGCCTCTGCATAATCACACGTCCCGCGGAGCCCCGCATCAGCTTACTTTCCATGTCCGGAACTTGCTTCATTCTTTTTTGTAGGGGGGACTAAGTCGGGCCGCTGGTGTTTGTGCTGGTCCGCTCCGGAAACACATGTGTCGTTGCGTTAGTCGCCATTTAGGCGCCGGTGATGTCGCCAGAGGACTGGGATCGAGGCGGGGAGCAAGAGAGGAATGGCAAACGACAAATAGTTCGTGTATGAACTCCGTCCGAGCTTTTGTGTGCTCTCGGCTCGAGGTCTGGGAGAAGGCCGCGGTGGATATGGAGGTGCTAGTGGTGGTGGTGGTGGTGGTGGTGTGAAGGTAAGGTATATAGTACGTAGGGAGACAAAGCCGAGGTCAGACGGCAGCATAACCGGAACGAGCGAGCAGCTTATCCCGGGGAGGCAAAAGCTGCATAATGTACAGAGTAGGCTCGACTGCCGATGAGTTCTTTTTCTGCAACCGGGAGCTGCCGCGGCCCAAGGGTATGCGATGTGATGTTTCTTCTTTGAAGGTTCGATTCGCCCGCCGATATGAGAGCTTGTCCGCGGGCCCGAAGCTCCGGAGTCGGGCTCTTTCTCCCATCTCCTTCCCCAGCCCGCCAGGTTCAAGTCGGCTGGGCTGGGCCCGGCCCGATGCAAGCAAGCTCCAATCGGAAGGTGAGAGTCATGCGAGGCGATCAGTCCTTGCATGAAGCATAGGGGTTCGGCGACCGTTAGCGACCAACGGCTGCCAAAGTTGCCGTAGTACACCAAGGCTGACCTACACGATACACCATCTGGAGTAGTACTCGGGCGACATCCAGCCGCGTGCGTCGTCTTGCTTAATCTGATGCCCTGTCTGTGTAATGATGCCAACCGAAAAGGGGGGTGGGGGGGGGGGGGGGGGGCCGATACCCAGGCCGGAATTTACCGGGCCCCAAGGAACCCGAAACCATTTATTGGCAAA
>JAOQIF010000139.1:59782-123367 GCA_026260285.1 Colletotrichum sansevieriae
CCCCCCCCCCCCCCCCCCCCCCCCCCCCCCCCCCCCCCCCCCCCCCCCCCCCCCCCCCCCCCCCCCCCCCCCCCCCCCCCCCCCCCCCCCCCCCCCCCGAGACGCAGGCAGGACTTGACCGGGCCCGAAGGAACCCGTAACCAGTTCTTGGCTATCCAATCGTATTTTGCAGGTTACATAGTAGCAGCCTCTTCGAAAATTAATGGAACTCGCACGCTCGTTGGTAAGGAAACGAAGTAATACTTATCAAGCGACTGCCGGATTCGAAACTTGCTTGTTTGCTTTTCCCTCTAAGGACCCCTGGACAGAGAGGCATGTCCAAGCAAGTCCTCGTGACCAACCGAGCCAACTGCACCATTCAATACGTGCATGTTGCGCCTGGTAGGTTGCGAATTTCGAATTTCGAGGTGTATCTGACTTCTTTGTCAATACGCATGGCGCATGACTTGGAGAAGACAAGTCTTGCCGAGGTTTTGGAAAACAGACAGTTAGGTTGAAATGAAGCAGTAAAGCATTGATCTGGGTGAATTTTGAGTGTATCAATAGGGTATGCATTAAAGCAGAACCTCAAGTGGCGGCTTTCATTGATAGATTACAGATATAATATTAAGAATAGCGGCGGTGAACCGAAGGAGGGACATGACTGACACAGGCATGCCAAAGGCTGGCACGGATTCCCCAAACCGGAGGCAGATGTTCAGCCTGCCTACTGTAATCCCTATTGGCAGTGCTTCCCATAGACATCGTAAGTGTTTGTTCCGTGATGCAAGTTTTCACCTTCGCTTGCTCTCCTTGGATTCGGACCGAGCCCGGTGGCTAGTCCCATCAGCTATGATTGGGCCCGTAGGCGGTCGGTGACGCGACTGGCGAGACGATGTTGACCCGCCGGATGAGATATTGCTGGATCCCGAGGGAGTAGGTGCACTCGTTTGGTCGCTTGACCGCTTCTTCGGAGTGTCGTTGCTCTTCCACTGCCTTGAGTTGGGCCCCTGGCTCTGAGATGCACGGCCAGTCTCTGCCTCCGTTATTCCTTCGGTGGTGAGACGCGACTCGAGTCGGCGAGCGTTCCAGTTTTTGCCGTCAAGAATCTCGGCAACCTGTCTGGCAACGTCTGAACTTCGAAATGTTACAAAAGCATGGCCTCTATTTTGGCTGCTAGCTCCGCGCGGGATCTCAATCCTCTGGAGTTCTGCCTTTTCGGGGGTGACGCGCTCCAGACAATGCTTGACGAGTACTTTGATCTGGTCGTCTGGCGTGCCATGTCCTATCCGCTTGATGATAATTCTTCGGTGCTCGATCGGAACGGCGTGTTCTGATATGCTGGCTGGGGATGTGTAGATCGATGAGGAAGCGGGAGTGCTAGGGAAATAGCCACCGCTGGAGACACTTTCGGCATACCATGTTGTTTGCTGATGAAAGTTGGGGTGGGTCTGTCCAGCTACTGGTACATTTGGAAGCCACTGCAAGCCATATCAGTCATTTGGCATATGCGAGGCTGCAGCTCGTTTGAGCTCTTACCTGCTGGTCGTAGGATGCCTCGGATAAAGTATTCGCATATGACGCATGTGGAACCGATGCCGGTGTTGCGTTCTCGTCGTCGTAAATCTCCTTGATGACAACCGCACCTTTCAGGTTGCTGTCGTCAAATATGATGCGCCTGCCATTGAATACCCCGTCCTTCATGCGATCTAGGAGAATGTTAGCGACATGTTGGAACAAGCTATAGTCGATGTTGTAGCGCCTACCGCACGCACGGTAGAAGTTATGCGGTCCCTTGACCCTTACCCAGCCGGACGTCGGACTGTATAGTTGAACGTGATCTACATCGCAGTCCCGGCTAAGCCATGCTTTGAGAGATTTCCAATTCGTATCGAATGGTAGCTAGGACAGATAAGCAAGTGAAGGGCGAACAGCAGATGGAGTGAGACATGCGTTACAAATCGGAATATAAAAGTTTCCAGTTTCAAGCCCAGGAGGAATCTGCCCAACTTGCATGGTGACGTAGACTGGCGGGAACCAACTTTAAACACAGGCTCTGTCCAACGCGGAAGACCAATCGTTCGTTTCAAACGGATACTTGTGCAACAATAGAGAACAAAGGCGGAATAAGGGATCTTAAGTATGACAAGATCCGGCGATGAACCACAATGTTCTTGACCGATCCAGAGGCGTCCGGGAGACAAAGGAGAGAACACATGGTGTTTGCCAGCAGAACAATACAATTCTTTATATATCCCATTGACGATAATCGACGTAGTAGGTATAGAGCACCGCCTTTATGCGAAAATGTTGTCTAGGCCGTAGATTGGCCAATGAGAAGCCCTATCGTCTCTTCTACGCGGGCTGCGGAGAGTCCAGATTCCCAGATCATGGCCAACTCTTGGCGGTTAGTAATCTTCAGGCAAATGTAAAATAGAAACAGGCGTGACTTCGCGAACTACAAGTCATCTTTACAGCTATCTCGACCGAAAATGGTGCGTTTCATTGGATTCTACGGCGAATGTCTTGTACCTGGTACCGATAAGACCCAGGTCACCAAAGGTTGACAACAGCAGGCTTAGAAGTATCTCCAGCTGTGGAGTCGTCTCTATGCAGTTTGCTTGTTCGCCATCACTTATCACACGCATGGGTTGTTGGTGTCCATAAGCAGGCTACAAGCATTCTCGCCTGACCCAATCTTGCGCCGTGCACTTGGTGTCAGAGTGGTATTGGTGGACAGACACGCTTGAACTTTCGACCGAAATAGTCCTCAATCAACTCCCCGCAGAAAGGACAGATAGCGTTCGATGATGGGTTGCATCGCCGTTCGATACGACAGGGGGTACCTCTACATCAGAACCAACTAGGGTCTGGACCCAGAGCGGACGCTAACTTCCATCAAGGCTTTACAAGGTCTCGTCGTCATTAAGACCAGCACTTTCTCAATCAGCTGATGTGTTCTACAGAGCCTGAGTCTCGCTGGCTTTTCGTTTGTTTTCTTAGATGCGAGTTGCGTGTGTGCGACGAAGTAGCACTGAAGAGAAGCAAAGTTGCAAGATGCAGGTTGATCCCTGTGTTGCGAAGCGCCTTGATCAACACGGCCAAAAGCAATGAGAAGTCAATGCAGAGCAGTGTTGACAGGAGAAGACAAGAGTTGCCTGTACCATCCTGAGGCATCATCTGGCTCTTCTGCCAAAAAGTTGCAGACGCTGCGAAGTAGTACTGAATAATCCAGCGGTCAAGGAATCGCCCAGTGTCTAGATTCTGCAGGTCATCGCATTCTTGTTGGCCTTCTTTCTCATCGCGAACTTGGCCCCACTCCAGAGGAACACAACGAGCTTCTCAGATTGCCGGGATTTCCCCAAATAGCCACTCGCGAGTCTGAACGCGGGAATCGCAGTGTAAGCTGGAAGGTCCCACTGGAGGAGGTCAACCCTGGAGGGTGTTGGTCATGCGTCCGGCTCTCTCGGCTGCACCAGATGTCACCCGCGGGCGGTCACCCGCAGACTAACTGCGTAGCCAATGAAAACCGACACGTTGGAAGATGGCAAACACCAGAGACTTGACTCTACATTATGCCTGTTAGTGCGCCTGTGTGTTGGAACCGGCTGTACTGGCAACGGCGCAATCGCCAACTTGCGATGGATCAGGTTTTCTTGAAGGAGAAGGTGTCATCGACTTCTGAAATATCTAGATTGGAGAGGTCTTCATCGAAATCGTCGAACGAAGCTGGGTCTAGTTGGGTCTCGTCTTTGCCGCTGGTCATGGCCAAATCGTTGCGCTGAGCGTCTTGCCAGGGTGCTCCAGAGTCTTCAGAATCGGCCAGAGATGCGAGAAGGTGGTGCTTTGCGTCTCCCAGCAGAAGCACAGCAGGTTCTCCAGCCCACTGCAGCCATGAAATTTGTCGTTTCCCGAATAACTTCGCATCGGGGAGGCGTGCTGCGAAGTCAACCGTTCTCGGTCCACTGGATAACGGGTCCCAGGCAAATACTAAGCCTGCGTGGCTGTCGCCTTCACAAGTGACCATGAGCAGCTCGCGCTGTGTTGGGTGCCATGACGAGGAGGAGACGTTGCCGTGAAAGACCAAGACAGCACGAAGTTCGGACGACTCGAGGTCCCAAATCCAGATGGTGCTCGGCCATTCTTCCAGACCAGTGGCCAGAAGACTCGAAGAGGCATCAAAGACGGCAAATGTTCGACCGGGCTTGGCGTCGACTATTCCACCACTCACTCGGGCCGGGGCAGAGACAGACTGCGTAGCCTTGACGAAAGTGTGGGCTGGACCGGCCTGGGCATGACCCATTTGCTCTTGCCAGATCTACCACTCACTGATGAGCTCGTCAAGTCTTCAGTCCAGGATCTGAATCACTCACCTGAACTGTCTCCTTCGGAACGATGGCTGCAGGGTGTTCCAACCTCATGGTTGCATTTGCTGACCTGGTTTCCAATATATATACGTTTCGAGTGTGGTCGCACACGGCAATGCGAGCACCGTCGGGGCTGACTTGGCATGCCTTTACCCCCGCGCCGAGATCGAAATGCTTCTCCTCAGCCTCAAAGAAAGATGGCCCAGACCAGATCTTGAAGAGATGGCCGTCGGCTGTGTAAAACAAGATTTTGTGGCCTTGGGCTGCGGATTCCCAGATAATCAGCCAGCGACCATCCGGAGTCCAAGCCAAGCTTTGGGCATCGATGGTTTCTGGGTGCCAGGATCGCTTGACCTCCTTCGTCTTTGGGTGATGAATGCTGACGATGTCTTTTCCTGCTATGCGGGTCAGGATAGTTAAATGACCCGAACCAGGCCGAACGGCCAAGCCTCGGGACGCCGACGATGCCTGATGGAACTTGGGACTACCGATCTCCACTGTTCTTGATGTCAAGAGGTCAAAAATGGAGAGTTTGAGGCCAAACGACGAGAACATGAAGATTTCATTATCAGAAGCACCGAACTGAACAAAGGTAGGCTTCAGGTTGGGAGAAGCAGGATTGCGGACGACAGCATGATACCCTGACTCAAAAGCCGAATAGACGTGCATCGACTCGGCAAAGCTGGCGAGAATACGACGGGACGACGGAGACCACAGAAACGCATTTGCAGGTCCCAATTTGGAAGGCAACTTGATGCTGTGCATTGTCTGCAAAGTTTTGACGGATCGGATGTTGATGCTACCCGTAGTCAGGGTCGCAATCAGAGTGCCATCCGGACTCGCTATGCAATGAGGCGACGCTACCAAGGAAAGTGTCAGTAAAAGACCAAAGTTTTCTTGCGGCGTCTTACATTTGAAGACCCTAGAGAAGTGCATGATGCATGGCCCTCACGCGTTAGCGTGTTGAACGAATGGAGGTAGGAAGTGATGATGTTGCGGCTGCTGATTAGGAACGTTGGGGATATTAGCCCAGGTCGGGAAAGTCTGTCACAGATCTGGATAAGACAAGACGAGAAATGATAAAACGGCCGCTTCCTTTTGTAGCGGTTGATGAAGAATCGGGTAAGTGGCCTGGGTCTCAGTGGAGTCTTGAGGAAAAGCCGTTGTCGCAATGGACCGGAAAGAAACATCGTCGCCAAAGTTGTTTACTTTGTTGCCTGTCTGGGACTAGTGCGGGGCCTTGGCCTCTGTTGGTCTCCGGGCAGCCTCTAGCGGGCCTGCTGGCAGCCACCAATTGCCAGGAGTACCAGCTGGCGGGTATGATGCGGGGCAACGAGCCAACACAGACCTGCAGCACCGAAGGGAGCCGCCCGTTTATACTTTACCTAGGTAGGCCGGAACCCCGCTTACTTTCGCTCAACTCCGCCGGCCCCGGTGACCAGTAGCTCGTTCCTCCAGCGGGAATCCCCCGCCATCTCCCCTCCTTTCTCTGTTTAGCAATGTCTGGGGCGCCATTAATTGGGCTCAAAAGTCGGCCAAATAGGTAATCGCCACGCGTATGCTGAGTCACGGGTGTCACTTACCTCAAGGGTCTTCGGAGAAGGTCATCTCGTTATGATGACATATCGGTTCAACAGCAACAACTCTAACCCGTATCTTCATTCTCAAAGCTTCCAGTTTGTCTCGCTCTTATGCCACTGCTGAATGTCTCATCAGGGAGGGTCGCGCGTTATGAAAGTTACCTAAAGATTTCCTTTTCTCTTTTCTCAGTGTAATTACTCCCACCTCTCCTCTTCTTGCTTCAATCCCCTCACATTTCAACTTTCGGCAAGGGACTCGTCATGAGGCACAGCATAACACCTCGCCCAGTGCTGCGCCGCGGGCAGTTGTCCTGGCATCGGACACCACATCAATTGGCGCAGGCGCGGTGTTTGAATGCGGCCGCTGCAGCTCAAGTCACACCAAACTCCCCACGTCAACCACTCTCGCGCCGCGAACTCATCAAGGATGCGAAACCCTTCCCCGATTTCCTCACCGATAACTTTCACCGTCAACACGACTACCTCCGCATATCCGTCACGGAACGGTGTAACCTCCGGTGTCTGTACTGCATGCCAGAGCAGGGCGTGCCGCTATCGCCGACGAAGGAGCTTCTGACCACCCCCGAGATCGTGCTTCTATCCTCCGTCTTCGTCTCACAGGGTGTAACCAAGATCCGGTTAACAGGAGGTGAGCCCACGGTACGGCGAGACATCGTGCCGCTGATGCACCAGATCGGCGCCTTGAGAGTCCACGGGCTGAAAGAACTGTGCCTGACGACCAACGGCCTGTCGCTGCACCGGAAGCTCGACAGCATGGTGGAAGCGGGCCTCACTGGCATCAACTTGAGCCTTGACACCCTGGATCCGCACATGTTCACAATTATGACGCGCCGAAACGGTTTCGACGCCGTCAAGAAGAGCATCGACCGCATCTTCGAGCTCAATAAGCACGGAGCGGGCATCAAGTTCAAGATCAATTGCGTCGTCATGCGTAGTCGCAACGATCACGAAGTCGTGCCTTTTGTCGAAATGACGCGGGACAAGAATGTCGAAGTGCGCTTCATTGAGTACATGCCATTCGACGGCAACAAGTGGAATGAGGGTAAGATGCTGAGCTATGCCGAGATGCTGGACATGATTAGGGAGAAGTACCCTTCCTTAGAAAAGGTCGAGGACCACAAGAACGACACGAGCAAGTCGTGGCGCGTCCCCGGCCATGCGGGCAGGATAGGTTTCATCACGAGTATGACGCACAACTTCTGCGGCACCTGCAACCGGTTGCGCATCACCAGCGACGGCAACCTCAAGGTCTGTCTCTTTGGCAACACTGAGGTGTCCCTACGGGACATCCTGCGCAAGTCCAACAAGGGAGACCCGATCGACGAGAAGGCTTTTGAGGCTATGAAGCAGGTCGAAATGGACAGGCGCCAGGGTCTGGCGGACGCAGAAAAGCCTCTCGGCATGGCGCTCAACGAGGCGGAGCTGCTTGACGTTATTGGCATGGCGGTCAAGAGGAAGAAGGAGAAGCACGCGGGCATCGGAGAGTTGGAGCACATGAAGAACAGGCCGATGATCTTGATAGGTGGGTAATAGCCGTTCCTACCACCTTCCTTGGGTCGTTACTGTTATTGCATTGGAACGGCGTTGTATACCACAGTTGGGCGCGGGTTACTTGGGATTTTATGAATGGATAGACGTGTAAGAAGTGAGACTGAATATCATGAACTCAGATCCGCAACCACTTCCTTCCCGCCCAAACCGTCTCTCTGGGACGTTCAAGCCGATGCTTCTGAATAAATCCGTTGGGTTCAAAACCTCTGTGACATCGCGTCCGAACGGCTCTCGGGGTTTCCCAACCCATCTGCTCGCCGCAAATTCACCACAACTCACACACCCCCGTCTCTTCTCCTCAACAACGAGACAACAAGACTCCTCAAAAGACGACGACCCCATCCCGAAACTCACCCACGTCTCCCCCACCGGCTCAGCGCGCATGGTCTCCATCTCCTCAAAGGCCCCTACGTCGCGCGTCGCAAAGGCAGTCTGCACCGTGACCTTCTCCTCCCCGCTCGCCCTCCGTCTCGTCCGCTCGAGCCAGGTGAAAAAGGGCGACGTCCTCGGCGTCGCGCGCGTCGCGGGCATCATGGCCGCCAAGCGCACGCCCGACCTCATCCCCCTGTGCCACCCGATCCTGCTTTCGCATGTGGGGTTAGAGCTGGAGCCCGCTTCGGAACGGGACGACGAGACAGTTTTGAATATTGAGGCGACCGTCACGTGCGACGGGAAGACAGGCGTGGAAATGGAGGCGATGACGGCGGCCTCGGCGGCCGCGCTGACCGTGTACGACATGTGTAAGGCTGTTGACAAGGGCATGGTTATTGGAGGGCTGAGGGTTGTCTTGAAGGATGGTGGGAAGAGTGGGAGATGGGAGATGCCATAGTGGCTTTATGACTTGAGTCTAGACCTCACCGGCGTGGAGAGTTTGAAGGTAAACCACCATCTAACACCTCCCCTCCAGGACTGTAAAACATCGGCAGAATTAGGGGTAGGTTAGAATGATAATTCAAGATGACAAGTGCGGCATTTGTTCAGGCTTCAACATATCGATCCAAATACGTCTACATTTGGGTATGCACATTGCGGTATCTACAGCATGTATACAGCTCTGCTTCATAGGCGCTATCAAGCCTCAGCCTTCAGCTCCTTCGAAATCGCCCCCGCGATCCAATCCGCGATGGCCATGTTGGTAATCATGGGGTTCACACCACTGGCACTCGGGAACACGCTGGCGTCCGCAACGAACAGGTTATCTGTGCCCCAGACGTGGCCCTTGGGCCCGACGACACCCTCGTCCTCGTTGGGCGCCATGCGGCACGTTCCCATCTGGTGCGCAGACGCGAAGATGGCAACGGGCGGTGCGTTGCCGATTCTTTTGACCTCCTCCAGCCACGCATTGAACTTGGGGTCGTTGATACCGTCGAGCGTGCCGTCGTGTTCCAGCCCGTTCTCGTGCGACGACGAGGAAAGGTCCGCCATGGACTTCTCGGGCGGCTCGGCGTGGTCTTCCTTGACAAAGGGTCTGAGGCCGGGGAAGAAGGCGTGGATCTCGGAGGCGCCCTCGACATAGCAAATCTTGGCGAGGGCGATGACGCCTTCAAGCGTATTAGCGCGGTCAAAGTCGGAGACGACGTAGTCGACGCGCGGGCGGCCTGTGACGGGGTCCGGGTAGACGCGGCCGGTGTCGCGGTCGCGGGTGAGGGAGATGAAGGCACCAAAGTGGCGGAAGCGGAGCTCTGCGAGCTTTGCTGCGAGACCGTTTTGCCAGGGCATGGTGGAAAGTATCGCGTAGGGCTTGAGAGTGTCAGTATTGTTAGCAACGGGGATGATTCAAGAGGGAACCTACGATCATGCAAGTTGGCTCGAGCTTGACGCCGTGGCCTGCCTTGTCGAGGTCTTCGAAAGTTGTGCAGTAGCTGGTTATGATACCACCTAGTCTTGTTAGTTGCCGTATCCCAATGCACTTGTAGCTCAGAACTCACCCTCCCATGGCTTGGCATCCTCCTTCCAGTAGCCCCCGACCACATTACAAGGATGGACATGCAGATTGTTTCCAATGTGTCGGTTCTGTTGCCGTTAGTAGGTTGCTCAACACCCTTCCGAGTTTCTCACTCACAGTCAGACCACTCCTTAGCAACACCAATGGACTGGACACCGAACCAGAAGATACGACGACCTTCTTCGCCTTGACGATCACCCGTCTCGTGATCCTCTCTTCAACAGGCGTGCTCACTTTACCGTTGGCGTCTCTGGCTACCCACTTGCCAATAACACCCGATGCGCGCTTCGAGCCTGTTGACTCATCAAAAGTAACCTTCTCAACCTCGAATCCCTCAATGAACTTGGCGCCCGATGCCGCCGCGGCCGGCAACCAGCTGACAGTGGGACCCTGTTTCTCCGCTGATCCACAGCCGAGATGGCATTGACCACAGTAGTGCTCCCTTCCGCCCGTGTTTTGGGGGGCCGTCGCCGCGTGCCAACCGAGCTTCCGGGAACCGTCGAGTAGGACCTTGTTACGGTGGTTGTGACGAACCTTGTCACCGCTGACGCCCATGAAGTCGCATACCTTGTCAAGAGAGTTCTGGAACTGGGGCGATGTGAAGAACGGCAGACCACGCTGCTCTGACCACTCCTTCCTCACGAATCCCTGGGTCTGCAGACTGACACTCCAGTTCACCGTTCCACCGCCACCCCAGCAGCTTCCGGCGACCATGCTGACGCAGTTGTCGTCGCTGGTGATGAAACCGTTGTTCTCGTAAAGATACTGGCATCCCGCGTCCTGACTCATGGGGAGTTGGGACGGGGGGAAGTAGTACGACTTGTCGACGACGAGGACGTTGTGGCCTGCTTCGGCTAGGACTTTGGCGGCGACGGCACCACCGCAACCAGATCCCACGATGACGACGTCGGTCTCAACAACAGCGGGTGAGGCGGACGGCTCGAATTGCATGAATTTGAAGTCGAAACCCTCCCCGTGCGTCTGGAAATCCGGCATGTCCGTGTAGTCAGTCAGTTCCTTAAATAACGGGCTCGTCTGCACGGCACACTTTTGGGCCAGCAGACATAGTGACTTGGACAATACACGAATGGTGGGGACCCGGGAGGTTTGCCACGCCTTGAGCATGTTCTCACGAACGTGGACCGGCTGCAGATGAACCGGGGTCCAGTATCCTGTCAAGAACAGGGTGCCAGTGCGAGTTCTATGAGACGGTTAGATGAGCTACTTCCTTCCGTTCAAATCGCACATATCAATCATGATTACGTACGCCAACGCGCCCATCGCTCCACCCAGCGTACGCTGGGCGGCACCGGGCAATGCTGCCATGGTTCTCTTGACGCTCTCGACGAACTTGGTTTCCTTTGCAGGACAGTGTTCCAGGTATTCCTGGAACTTCTCCTCTGACGGTGGGTTTTTCATGGTGTTCTGTACGAGCTGAAGTGCCTGGGCATATTCGGCATCGGATACTCGGACCTGGTTCGTGCTGTCTGAAATGGTCGCGGGCCGCGCGATGGACGGTAAAACCGCCTCAAGTAGAGAAAACAGAACGGTCCATTGAGTCTCGTTCCAAAAGTCAGACGTCGGCATCGGCGGAAGCTCCAGCTTTCCGACCTGTTCCGGCAAACCCATCGTAAAGAAGCGCGGTCGTGGGAGTAAGTTTAGGGTAAGACTGTTTACTGATACACACAATGTTGTCGTGGACGTCGTAGGCGCTGACAGGAGGTCGAGTGACAGTGAAGTTCGAAATACTGAGGCGTGGGGAAACTCAGTATATGGTATACTTTCACTGGCACAAGAGAGCGAAAGCACCTCGGAAGCTCATGATCGACTGATGATGGGCTGTGGTGGGAAGCCAAGAGACGTCGTTGGCTACCCCCTGTTGCTCGCATGGTGCTGCTGCAGGGGTGCGCGTTTCCTATGAATGCGGGGTCTGTGCGATGAGCATGCCATCTTTCTCAGCCGGCATGTCTAGGCCCGATTCGGGTGCTTCAATGGTGGTCAAAGAGCTTCCATGGTAGTTGACTCGCTCTAGAAGCCTCATCAACCTGTCTACTTGATTCGGTCGACGCCAAAGCATGACCGAGAATAGCTGTCGGAGCTGTCACTGATGCCACGCAGGCGTGGTGCAGGGCTTTAGCGCGGCAGTTGAGCGCATGCAAACTCCTAGCCGCCGCTGGTGGTTCTCTAGTGCATAGAAGCAGGGTCGAGTTTAGCTGATCGTGCGGGGAACGGAAACGGGAACGGGTTCAGTATGAGGCCAAGGGCAGAGCTAATGTGACAGAATGCACTTGGACGCGATTGAGCTGCATTGAAGGTACTGAAGCGAAATCATGGACGTCCGGTACAACATCCACTGACGGCTGAACAGCTTGGAGCACGGCTTCGATACCTGCTGCATTTCATTGATAAAGGTGGCGTGAAGTTCACACAATACAGCCGCGCAGCTGAGAGTTAAGATCCTTTGAGATATGTTTCCGAGATTAGGTCGGGATCAGCGCTGCGCCAAGCGGAATATGCCGGGTCAATGGTGTCTGCAGATTGTACCCGAACGTTGCTGTGCTTTAGGTTATGTGAGATTCTTAGATGCTGTGGGGCAGATCGATGATGCGGCTTGCTGGGCTGAGGGGGGTTCAACCTGAAACGCTTATGATTCCAGCTGTCTCCAGCATTCAATGTATTCACTGTCATCGTCCGTCGGAAACTTCGTCGGAACAACTGGCGACATTCACTGCAGCAAACTTCTTCTTTGCCACGATGAAAAGGAGAAAGCTTGTTGATCGCCACGCGATTTCAGGACGGTAGGTTCATCTCTCCTGATTGCGCAAACGTTTTTGTGGTTGTGATCGGATCCGTGTATTGCACAACGGCTTACTCCGTTTCGGGAGCTTCCCATAGCCGACAGCTCCCGGAGACTCGGCGCCATTGGTATTTTGGCCGCATACCATCCTTTGTGTCCGAGCCGGCGATGGGGCACTAGGAGCCGAGCGGACCCAACTTCCGGACCGACAAAGGCACCGGATTGTCTGACAGGACTGACGGCCACTGTAGAGGTCCGTAGCCCCGGGCGAGCGGGCAAGTCGGTGGATGGCAGGCAAGCAGGCCTGGCTCTCTACCATAGTAAGCTGCAGGCGAGGACTTTTTGATGGTCCAATGGCGGGTCAGCACACAAAGTGCAGGGAGCGGGGTGTCATCTGGCGATGGGCGGTCTGGCGGCCACGAGCGTTCAAAAGGGAAGTTGGGGCCGGTTTTGCCTCTCAAAGCCGAATTTGTTGGGAAAATTGACTTGTCCGTCTGTAAAATGCATAGTCGATCTGCGAAGAAATTGTTGACTTGCTGCGAGCACGCGCAAGCTCCTTCCCAGTTTCCGCTTTTGCGCGTTGCGAACATCGGAAATGGGTTTATGGGCTCGGTTTGCGTTGCATACGACTTAGACACGACGTCTACCTATAGATCAAGTGTCTGGTAGGGCCAGTTTAGATGCAGCCGACATGTCTTTTGAATGATGGGGTTCTGACTGAGGATGGGGAGTTGGAAGAGGCGCATGAACGCCTCCCGTCCGTTCCGGCAGAGTGTCAATTCACAACTCAGAGCGTCGTCAATAACATGATGTCGAGCCACGCGGGAGATGAGGTCACCCCACGCTTATCGTTGTCGACGAGATAAGAAGGCCCTACAGCCACCCAAAAAAAAAAAAAAAAAAAAAAAAAAAAAAAAAAAAAAAAAAAAAAACCGATCCGTAGCCAGACGACGGAGAGGATCGGGCATAGCGCTCCCCAACAAAATGGACGCAGGTCGGGTAGCCGGGGCCCACGACGGATGGACTGTCGATAGTTCGTGACGTGGACTACTTTATGCATGTTAGCAGGTCGCAGACGTCCGAAGTGAGGGGAATAACAGCCTTGGTGTAGGAGTACCACTATGTACGCGAGGAACCCACTAGGAACCAGGGGTAGCGGTTGGGCTGAGCTTCCAGAAGGCAACTGATGACAACGGGTCCCTGGCGGTGCGCTCCATCAACTTCATGACTTTTCTTCCCCAGCCAGGTTGACAGGCCGAGATTTCCGACAACAGTTCGTGTCATGAAGGTCTTGCATATCAAGTTCTCGTCGTGATTTGAGCGAGTCGCATGATGGTGTCGAAAGCGTGATCAGAAAGCACTGACTGGCCTGGACTCTCAGCTAGCGCAAGTCAATTCCCAAACAGGCTCATGAACGACATTAACAATAGATGTCCCTGTCGGCGTGCTTTTCCCCATGTCTTGCCGCAGCCGCAGCCGGAATAGAGTTAGAGCTGGTGTCCAAAGCTCCTAATGCGCCGCGCCGTTGTCGGAAATGGGTAGCGGGCTGTAGTGTCTCATGGAAGACATCTAGAGAAGCGCAGCTTTCCAACCGTTTCAGTCAGCAAATAGGCAATTGCGCGATGGAGTGTCCCCCCGCGGCGACATTGGGGGATCTGCTGCGAGACGTAGCCTCATAGAGATGGTCTCGAATGGTTGAATAGCCCCCGTCGCTTGGGTCTGTTTGCGAAATGTTGCCCCGGAAAGCCAGGGTGGCTTCAAAGGGGGGAAAAAATTGAAGAGAGCAAGGATGATGTCGAGATGCCGAGGCAAATGAGCTTTAAGGAGTTGAAGTTGGGTTGAAGATGGATCCCCGTCCGTGGCTTCTAGGGGGACCTCCATTCCCGTTACCAAGATGCGCATCGCTTAACGTGGAGAGTGTCTGGATTGCGGTGCCTTTCGTCCGAAGTCACGCATGGAGGCGTTAAGCATGTGCCTGCTGAACAGTGAAGCCTCAACAATCGTCGTCCCAGGAAGGATGTTGTGCTTGGCGGTCCTACTCTCATCGAATTCGGGGCTAAAGCTCAGTGGTGGAATCCACAGACCGTAAAACCCCCTGCGGCCACCCGACGGGGCAGGCAAGCGGGCACGAGGGACGAAGGACCTACGACTTCAGGAAGGCACGGAGCCGGTTCGTGCCTTACCATGAAATCCGGTCCGTCATGGCATTGAAGCAGTTGAAGGCGCGCATTTATGAATGCCCGCCCAGTGACTGTTTGCCCGCCTTGCCGTGCTTGCCTTTTGCTTCTTCTGATGCTTGACACGGAACCGCTGCGCCCCAATCCCAGCATTCAGCATTAAAAGTGACTAAAGTCTGAGCAGAGGCTAACTTCCTTCCCGTCTTGAATTATTTTATCTTTATTTTCTTGAACAGTCCCAGTCCCCGTTATCCTATGAATCTCGTTGTCACCGCATCTACGCCAAAATTCATCCAAACTACGCTGCAAGGTCCTCGGCCTCATTTACCTGTAGGTAGTTAAGGTACTAGGTAGGGAGTATTAAGATAAACGAGTAAAGGTACCTCGCTGCTTCTGCGGATACCTTACGTGACGAGGAGAGGAGGAGCCGCCGTCCTAGCACGCCCAGCATATCCACTCGGCGTCCACATCCACCTTGTACTTGCACATCCTCGTCCCCCATCCCATCCTGTCCATCCTGTCCATCCGGTTCAGGTTCCAGTTTCCGTTCAGCCCAGAAAAACCGCCCTCCCTTTCTCCATATTAAGACCTCGAGGATCCCCTCGCTTTGACCTTACCGTCTAGCCTGCTTCTTGCACTTTTTTCCTCCTTACTCCCTTCTCGGTTTCTTCTGTCCTCTTCTCAGCCCTGGCAGAGGGAACATCTTTAACAGCTTTGGCTTGGGAGAACCCTCTTTCGCCAGAACAGAACATCAGAGCTTCAACCTACCTTGTTCAAGCAGCTGTTTCCCCTGTTTCTCTCCAGTCCGACGTGCTCGTCACATTATCTAAAATCCCTCAATCGAAGAAAAAATTCGTACAACAGACCCTGCCAGCACTTAGCTGTGGCGTGCCCAAGTGCCGTCCTCGACAACGAGCTTCTGAGACGCGATTCAGCAACCCCAACGCCTGAGCGAACAGCGGGACGGCAACATTTCCATCCGAGACGCTCAATTGGTCAATTCCCCCACAATGGCCGGCGTCACCGTGCTCTGCGAGCTTCCGCCCGCATCGCTGTTCACCTTCCCTCCGGACGCTGCCCACATGGCAATCCCCCCACCTCTACCCGGCTCCATGGCCGCCGCGCCCCCGTTCGAGATCCCCGACCACATCTTCTCCGCCGCTCTCGACCCCAAGGTTCCTATCACCATCGCTGCTCTTTACGCCGTCACCGTAAAGTTGTTAAATAAGTATAACAAATCAAACGACCGAAAGCCTTGGACAATTAGCAAGACGAAGCCCTTCTTCGCCTTTGTCGTTCTGCACAATGTATTCCTCGCCGTTTATTCGGCTTGGACCTTCTGGGGTATGTTGGGAGGTATGCGCAGAAGTGTTGTGAGCCCATTCGGCCCCAACGGCTTGGCTGCCACGGCCGACAGCTTCTGCCAGCTTAATGGTAACGCCGGCTTTGGCTCTGCTACCGTCTATAATGAAACTGTTGGTTTCTGGTCCAGCCTGACTGGTCACTCTGCACTTGGTTTCGATGGCCGCCCGAGTCGCGATGCGACCGGCAGAATCTGGAACGAGGGTCTTGCTTTCTACGGATGGATCTTTTACCTGAGCAAGTTTTACGAAGTTCTCGACACCTTCATCATTCTGGCCAAGGGCAAGCCCAGCTCTACTCTTCAGACCTACCACCACGCCGGTGCCATGATGTGCATGTGGGCTGGAATCCGCTACATGTCTGCTCCTATTTGGATGTTCGTCCTCGTCAACTCCTTCATTCACGCCATGATGGTAAGTTTACGTGCATCTACTTATTGGAATTAATATGCTAACCCACGAATAGTACACCTACTACACCATTACCGCCTTCAACATCCGCGTTCCCATGGCCATCAAGCGTTCGCTCACAACCATGCAGATCACGCAATTCCTTGTTGGAGCTTCATACGCCATGTTGCACTCCTTCGTCTCCTACACCGTTCCCGTCACCGTCTACACTTCCAAGGGCGCTGCCGCTGCCGCTGCCACTGAGTCTACCACGAGCATTGCTGCCGAGGCCACTGCGACTGGCGCAGCCGGTGCTCTCGAGAACCTGAAGAACATGGTCTTCGGCGCTTCTGCAAAGGTTGCCGAGGAAGCTGCCAGTGCGTCTGTCGCTGCTGCTGCTGCTGCTGCTGCGGCCCCTCCCCAGCCGGGCTTTATTGCCGAGACCGTTTACGTCATTCAGCCCTGCATCACCACCAGCGGAGAGACGTTCGCCATCTGGCTCAACGTTTTCTACCTTGCCCCCCTGACCTATCTCTTTGTCATGTTCTTCATCCGCAGCTACCTCCGCCGCAGCAGCGCTGAGTCGGCTAAGGGCAAGGGCAAGACCCGCCGCGAGAGCAATGTCACCTTGGCTGAGAAGGCTGGCTGGGATGCCGCGCGTGACGTCAACCGTGAGATCTACAATGGTTCCGCTGAGTTTGAGAGTCGTAGCCCTCGCCGTGTCAACGGCAAGACAAGCAACAAGGCCCGCGCCTAAGCGTCTTGTAAGAACATCTGGAAATGGAAACACAACAGGAAACATGAGGTTATTGTGGGAGAGAAACTGGAGAGAGGTTTTTGGAAGGCGGCATGGTCATTCTTATCGGCGTTTTGAGCAGGGAAAATAATTGGGGTAAGGCATTTGCATCACCCGGAGCACTCGTTATCTAGTCCATCCTGTCTAGAATTTTGCATTTCAACGCGTAGGGTAAGTAGGTGAGCTGGGTATAGCCCGGCGCAATACTTACATATCTATATACCAGTCAACCAAGTCGAATTCCATTTTTTTTGTGTGATATTTGGCCGTGCCTGTTGTAGTCGATGGTGATGGATTGAGTGCAGTCGCGTACGCACTTACTAGAGCGGATTCCTGTGCAAACTGGCGCCGGATCCGGCGGTGTTCCTTTTATCCCGGCCCCGCAAACGGAGGAGTCATGAGGTCGGCTTCGGCGATGTGGGTACGTTCGGCTTTTGGGGCATGCCTCCGACTCCTACGGCGTTCCGAGGTCGTCTCATTCC
Organism: Colletotrichum sansevieriae; assembly: GCA_026260285.1. NCBI lineage: Eukaryota > Fungi > Ascomycota > Sordariomycetes > Glomerellales > Glomerellaceae > Colletotrichum > Colletotrichum sansevieriae. Next base: position 77,229 of record JAOQIF010000139.1, read on the forward strand.
CGGGATCTTATGAACCGTTGTCCAGACCCTTCTTTTTGTTTTTACCTCACACCCTCTCACACCCCGCCTCGCCTCCTCTCTCTCTCTCTCTCTCTATTTCTGCCAATCCTACTTGACACGAATTGCAGTGACTCATTCAAGGCAAACGCCACATGCTGTACGCTCCCAAGGTATCGTATCGTACTTGTGCGCTCTCTTTCATGACTGAGGTCTCTCTATGTAAGCACCCCCTCGTGCTACCTCCAAGCCATCACACTGCCAATCACGAGAAATGGTCACTTTTTTTTTTTCCTTGTCTTTTCCCCCTCTCTGCGAGTGACTCCCAGCTCACTAAGGACTAAGTCATGACAAAAAAAAACCTGTCTGAGCCAGAACACGGACTGACGCCGCCACCTGCCCATGGACCTCCGTCGTACTTTCAAACTCCAGGAAAGAAAGAGGAAATGGGCACACTCGTTCCCACGCCTTTTGCTCAGGGCAAGAAAATATGCTTGGTGGGCTGTGTTCAATTGTCGTCAACACCGTTGTAGCGTAAGGTAAGGTAAGGTAAGGCAAGGCAAGGAAGGAAGCACCCGTTGTAAAAAGCGCCACCATTCTAGCGTCGGGGTGTGTGTGTGTCATGCCGCCTTTGCCTCAACCTTCACAGATTCATCCTAGCCCCGAGAGCCCCTCTCTAGTTGTGGCTGCGTCCTTTCTTTCTCCATGATGATTCACACCTTGCCCTCTCACCTTTGGCGACCGCTCGCACAGCCTCTTCAATCCACCTCTACACAGAACGTCAGCAAAAGCCCCGAGATTAAATGCTAGGTGGCACCGTGCCGTGGATGATGATATGGGGTAGGACGACATCTGGAGGAGAGAAGACGATGGTTGACAACTGGCGCGGCGGCGGGCGGGTGGATGGGCAAGAGAACAAGACTAGGCTAGCCTCGGCTCAAGGATGACCACCCATTTCCTCCTAGGCCGGTCCAGTCAGTGGGCGTGTTGGTCTTTTTCTTGGAATCTGTTGCCGTGTAGGGCGCACGCGAAAGTCATATGTTGGTGAGCCAAGTCTGTGGTCAATCAGCAAGAACGCGCTTCGAGGTATCGTGAGCTCTCCTACCGCCATACCTAGGTCTCGCACCCTTAAGGGACCAATCGCCACCTAGCAGTAGTCACTCGATCACGGCGAGCCCAAGGTTTACGGGCGATGAACTTTGTGCAGTAATCATATTCTTTCTTCGGTGATGTGGGGTACTGAGAGGGCCGGGCGTGACCTTCTGCGCGGTAAGGTTGCAATAGCTATCCGTCCGGGTTGTGTCCCCTTTCCTACTTCCACATACTGATCCCTCATCCTATCATGTCATCGACCAGTGGGTGATACGAACTCTAAATACACAACGCCAATCCATGGAGGTGTTCGGCCGACTTATTCCTTCCGTTTCCTAAAAGAGTTGGGAAATCCAGACGGAATACACGGCCGTCACTCTGGGGTATAGACCTCCATAGATGTATGCCGCCAAACTCCGTACTCGGGAGAGTCAAATTAGAGCCAACGCATGATGTTTCGTAGACAAACCAATCCAGTACTCTCTCTCTCTCTTAAAAAAAAAAAAAAGGGGGGGGGGGCAAGCCAAAATCCCAAAGCTCGATATCCGTCCAACGCCTTGCTAAATGCAAATCAGAGCCAAGCCGAATCGGATCGGATTGCGAAATCGGTTGGGCGTTCTATGTGCGGATCAGGTGTAATGGTTGTTGACGTGCATTTGCAGTCCATTAGCGGGTATTGTTGTGTTGGTGTGTCTGGTATCGTCGGGGTAATCGATGGGATTCTCCGCCGATATGTAATGTAAGTCTATGGGTCTAAGATGATTCGCTCCTCGTCAAGGCCGTCAATCGTAATCCGCTTATCGGTTCGCGCCTGGTTGTCCAATCCTGTCCTTGCTATTCGTTGTTCGGCTAGAAGGTGCTCCAGTTCCAGTCGCGCGGAACGCTGGCCGCGACCTCGGGGCCCTTGGTGGGAGGCAAGAGACCAGGGGTCATGGGAGCGACGGGGCTGGCCGCGACAATGGGGCTCGTAGGGGTGGTGCTGGTAGAGTCGGAGCTCTGATCGCTTCCACTGCGGCTGCCGTTGCGGCTCTTCCACACCTTAAATTCGGTAAAGCAGTGGAAGCAGGCGCGGGAAGCGGCTCCGCGAGGGTTGTAGTTGCAGTCCTCATCAAGGGGAATGACATTCGCAGAGTGAGGGCCGCAGAAGATGTTGCCACAGCGGCGGCAGTGGTGACGACGAGTGAAGGTGTTGAAGTTGCGTTTGCAAGTCGGGTCATCGCACATGGTAGACTCGGTGTCGGGCTGTCGGGTGTTTATTAGTACCTGGACTTCAGTCAAGGTGCGTGTTGCAGCATGTCATCTTACCTTCCAGTGCTTGCGGGTAGGCTCACCAGCGACCTCAGGGAACAGCTCAGGATCCAAATCAAGATCAATGAGTTTGCCACTGTCGCCAGTGGAGCGACGCGACAGCTTTGAGCCGATGACGCTGAAGCCAGGCAGGCTGATGAAGCTGCTGTTGGCGCGGCGCAGGCAGAGGAGGTCCTCTCCGTCCAAGTCCTCGGCCTTAGGAGTTCGAGGCACCTTGGAGTGATGCTGTGTCGGGCGGAGGACGGCGGGCATGTAAATGGGGCGTACTGAGTCGGTCATGCAAGACTTGGGAGAGGTCGGGGAACCATCGTGAGGAGTGCTCAGCGGTGAGATGCGCTGGCCGTAGGGACGGGGCGCAGTCTGGAAGGACTGGGATCTCGCGTGGCCGAAGTCAGGGCGATGGGGTGCGTAAAAGGCAGGGCCGCGCTGGTCGGCGAAGGTAGGCATTATGAGGTCGGTTGCCATCGCGTCGATAGATAGATAGTCGAGGTGTATGCCGTATAAGTAATACTGATATCGTCGTAGTGAAGTGGTGGCGGTTGGCGCTAATTAATAATAATCCGAAGACGCGCGTGGTGGAAGAGTGCGACGAGGTCGTATGTGGTATGAGGATGTCGTGGCGGCTGGGGTTGATTAGAGAGGACGCAAGGCAAGGCAAGGCGCTGGTCTCGTGTTATCGTGGATGCTTTGGGACAAGGGCCAAGTTTAAGTGAACCGTGGTTCTCCGCAGAGGTGCCGCAAACGTGCAAAAGTATATTTCGTGGTTGTGTCGTAGGAGTAAAAGATGCGTTCGATCAGCCAGACCGTTTCCCTCTCTTAGTGTTTGTGGTGACTGTGAGTCTGGTTGGTGAATGGTAGTGATAGCGATGTTGGTGGAAGAGGGCGCGGTCTTGTAATGGTTGGCCGATTGGGAAATGGGCTGTCGAGCTGGGAATGGGGGCGTGTAGAAGAAGGGAGGAAGGAGCCTTAGAGGGCGAACCGTGAGTACGCATGCGGGAGCGGGTTCTCTATTAGTTTTAATGTTGCGGCAATTGGCGGAGGGAGTTGCCCAGGTAGGAGGGATGGACGAGAGGAAGGGCCAGCCGCTTTGGGGGGGGGGGGGTGGGCGCTCGTAGGGAGGGGGTGGGCGAGTGCGGTCACTGGGAGTGCTGTACGAATACCAAGGAACTGTGTGGTAAGGTAACGGCAAGCACGAATATGGCACACCCCCCCCCAAAAACGCAGACATGACACGCTGCATACCTGACTAGAAATGACTGAGATGCAAACTTGCACCCCCATTGATACCTAGCCAGCAAACCGCGAGCCAGCCAATCTCTTGAGAGGCTTCTCACCGCAGTTGCAGTCGCTCTCAGTGCGTGGCTCTTCCTTTGCTTTGGTTGCTCAAAGTCATCCACATGGAGATAAGACTTCATGGACAAATTCTCAGTCGACACACGGCTATCCTCAAGGTCTTCATAGACCATGGCTACTTACGTATGATGACGCTGCCGCTGAGGTAAACCACCTTCCACATTCCACCTACGGTCTACCTCAGCTACCGCGGAAGGTCACCGCGATACTCTATTCCCAGATGGAAGCTTCCGGGGCGCGGCGGCGGACAAGTGCCATCGTACCTCAAGACTCAAGTCGCAGCCGCCGCAGTATTAGCGAGGAGCAACGCGGCGGGCTCGATGGATGGCGACGGCGGAGGCGACGGCGACCGCCCTTTGGCCTGCAAGGGAAGCCCCCGTCGCCGCAGTCCAGAGTCCACCGGCGGCGCTCCAATGAGTCTCCAGTCACAGCCATTCCCAGTCGCTATCCACCGTCCAAGGATGTCCCGGCCTCAGTCAGATAGTGTGGATGGGCGACTGAGTGGGTGGTGCCCACCTGTCCGAGCTACTGAAGTAAGGACCACCTACCTTACCTTACCTTAACCCCCAATCCCACAATTGGATTAGCAACCTCCGCGCCGTGGGCGGTCTTCTATCCGTCTCTTGGTTGGTCCAATCGCCCAAAACCCGCCCCGGCCAAGTCTCCGTCCACCGGCCTTTCTTGACTCTGCTGTCCTAACTGCTTCTCGACTTTTACGTGCGTCCTGCGCCATGTTGTTGTGGAACCAGTTCACCCAAAGAGCTCAAGCCTCTTCCATCTCGGTTTCCATCTCGCGCACTGCTTTTGGTCTTCCCTCGTTCCATGTCAGACCCATTCCGCCCCGGCCTCTAATCGTAGTCAGTGCCTTTCTCCAAAGTGTCAATGTGCCTGTTGTGCCTGTCGCTCATCCTCCGTGCTCCCGTGTCTCCCGTCACCACCTTGTCTCTGACAGGTCTGCTCGCGTGTCGCTTCGTCTTGTCTTGTGCTGACCTTCCCGCCGCAGGTTTGATGCCGGCCGCTAGCGACTTGGGAGCTACTTCGTGCGGATTCGCCTCAGGCACTTGGTGTCCTCGTGTCGTTGAAATGTTAAGATACAACGGCGGCCCAAGGAAATGACAGTCTCTCCCAATCCTCCGGCTATGGTTACACATACATCACTTCCCGCCGTCGCCGCCGTCGCCGGGGCAGAAAACCCCAACGTAATCGTAACCCGTCTCGCCTGCCAGCAAATGCACATCTTCATCGTCGAGTCTCCAGAACTCCCCTCAATAAGATGCTTGTTGGTATCCTCTCCTCCTGCAGCTGCTGCATCGTCGCCACAGAAATAAAAACACCGCGTCGAGTTTGACAGGGCCCCCATCGGACAGAGACCGATCTGGCCTCTTCACGTTCTTTTTTTCTTTCCTTTTTTGCCGGCCGCCGCTCGTATCGCACACAGGCGTGCACCGACCAGGTCCCCAATTGCCTCTGAAGCAGCACGTCGGGATTCGGGGATCCACCCTCCACTTCTTCCATGGGTATAGAGGCAGGGGATGGATGAACCGACACTTTGACCAGGACATGGAACGCCGCGGCCTGAGATGAAGCTTAGGCTGGGTACGCATGCTGGCTGCCGCTGTCATCACATTTGAGCCGCCTTTTTTTTTTTTTTTTTTTTTTTTTTTTTTTTTTTTTTTTCAAAGTGTTTCTCCTAGCTTGCGGTGGTATTCGTGTTGTCGTTTTGTTGTGTGTCTTGTCTTTTTATTCATTATCCTTTGTTCGCCCCGAGGTCCTCAATGGCACTTGAAGGATCGTGAACACTGCTGCCCTTCGTCAACCGCTGTCATTGCTCCCTTCGACGAGAAATGCCCTGCTTTCCGATTATAATCCGTACCCTCGTATCCCCTCCCCTCCCCTCTTTCCGATGCGTTGATGTGTGGGCGCGCATCCATCCTGCAGCCTAATTTATGCGTCTGCACCGCGATAGGCGGGACCCACTCGTCCTGTGCGACGTCGGAACACCTTCTGTGATGACAGATAGGCCAAATTTGGCTACACGTCGATTGGTCAGGATCCAGAGACTCAAGGCCACAGACGCAGCATGCAACTCTCTTCTCGACGCTCGACTCCGATCGGGTGCCGCTTGGCCATGGCCGGCGCGCCTCGCCAAGCTGCAGTCACAGACACAACGCCCAAGACGGAGATGCATTCTGAAGGTATCGTAACACGCTGTCAGACATAAAATGCCCAGACCGCTGCCACTCTTACCCCAAAGAGCGCCCGTGATGAGGACCGCTCTGGAGTTTTGCAAATGATCTCTGAGTCTGCGCTACACTGCACGAGAGCATATCATTTCAGAGCTTGTTATGTGAGCAAAACCCAGCACGCAACGAGCGGCTGTCGGCTTGCGGTGGGCACAACCGCAACGCAAAAACACTCAGACATTGCCATGTGGTCTAATGCCTCCGTAAATAGCGCGAGGCGATGCTGTGCCACACCCACCCCGCCATTCGCCCCCCATTGACAACTGACGGGACGCACGCTTGCGACATCGTTGCAGCTTAAAAAGGGCTCTGACGGGACAGACAACCTGGCAACCAGAGTCAACACACTGCGTGCATGGAGTATCACGCCGCCGGTGGATTCGTGGCTGGAGAGGCCAACCGTTGAATGGTGTCTCGAGGGTATGTCCCAGCAGTAGTGTCCAGCGACCGGACGAACAACTACACTACTAAGTACGAACAAAGCTGTCCCGACTGGGGAGGCTGGAGATCGGAAAAGAGCGAGTCACGGCGATTGGGAATGAATAGCGTTCATCTGGTTCAGTCGGCCAGTCAGATATCCCAAAGCAGCAATTGAGCAGATGGCCGGTGGGTTTGGAGGGGAGAGTGGCAGCAATGCTAGCGGACGTTGGCTTTCAGCTTGCAGCACTGCTTCTTCGGTGCCACTATCCACACTGGTTCCGTCCTTCATACGAGCCGTTGGCCGAGAGGGCGGAATTCTCCTGGGCGCGTGGAGAAACGTCCTGAGTCAGCTCGACCACTAAATATGACGCAGATTCCATCAGTTCCTGGAATAGCAAGGCTACTTCAGCCACAGATGAAGAGATCTGCTGCGAAACCTGACAACTGAGTAAGAACAGACACTTATCGACGTCGACGGTCCACCGGCCCTCATGGTTGATGAGGGAAGCTTGCGCAGGGAATATTCCCGCCTCTGATGGAAATTATGCGGAGCCCACCCCTTCAACGTATCTGAAGGCAAAGCGAAGCGAAAGCAGAGGCCAGCTGAAACCGCAGCTGGATCTGGTCCCAAAGAACCAGTCTTCAGCAGATACAGTCTGCCAGCCGCCCAGTGGTGGAACTTGTCCGCGGGTCCACTTCAGCTCCTACGCTCTCCACTGCCTCCAGAAAACCTCCAGAAGCTTGGAGATGAGGGCCGTTTGTGGGTTCGCCTTTGACTTGGCATTTGCAAATAGCTTGCTGGAAGGCCCACCCGCGACGGCGCATCGTGACGGTTCGTCGTGGTTTCTGGTGGCACCGCGAGATATTGCGAAGAAATTTACAGGCTGGCTGCTGGTCGCCCTGTCGCCTCGTCCGAGCGAGACAGAATTATGTGGCGGGGATCCCAGCAAGCAAGACGGGACAGCGCTGCGCAGCATTGATGAGCTTTGATGGCGGCAATTGTCCCCTTCTTTTGCCACAGCCTCGCGGCGACCGTCTGTTCTTTTTTTCCCGCTGTGGACGATGCGCTAGGCGTTTGCCAGTATTAGATTGCACGCATTACACTAGAAAGAATATCCCCGGAATCTGACCGACTCCACTCTTCAATTCCGTTCCTCTCGGCGGTGCTGGCTTCGGTCTTCATCCTTATTTGACAGCAACGTCCGGCCGAAGTTCGTCAACCTGCCGCCAGCCAGACGCGGCGGCGGGCTGAGGCTTTGGCTAAGAGGCGAAAGACGTAACGAACAGAAGACGGCTGCCGTTGCGACGCTGATGGATTGACGAGACGCAAGCGACAAAGACTTCTGCGATTGTGCTGAGCAACTCTGACACGATGACGGCCAAGGACCGAGTTTCCGAACGGGACACCGACATTCCAGTCGACGGTTCCCGTTATCCCTGCAAGATGATTGGGCGCACGATCGCCGGTTCAGTGCGTTGTTTTTCCCGGCCGAGAAGGCTCGTGGTCGGGCTTCCCAGATTCAACGCCCCTTTTGCCCAGCCTGTCCAGTGGAACGGACGAAACCAAGACCAGCTGGGAGATCCAGGTTTGCAGACAGCCAAAGTGCCGCCATCATCCCTACAGAGGTTATCGCTCATGTGCGAGCGACGTGGTCTTCCCCGGATGATCCCAAGATGAGACATGTCTTCGTTGAATGAGCCTCATCTGCGAAGCGAACAAACAGGGGATGGAAATGGAGAGGGAGGGGTTCAAGTTTTGGCGTCAGTGAACAAGCGAACCATGGGAATCGGAATCAGAATCCAGAAACAAAATCAGGCCAGACTGTCGGAAATCCAATGCAATCTTTCTTTGCCTGTCGTCTGGGAAAAAAAAATGTGGTTGGTTCTGCTCCGTTCGCCTTGGGGGTTAAAGTCGGTGAGTTTTGGATTGGGGTCGTATCGGCAAGTAATACTAATAGTGGTGGCCCGTCTCCTTGCCCGTACTTCCCAGGATGTAAGGTCCCAAGGAAGCAGCCATGAAATGCTGATGTGGGCGGCTGGCAGCTGGGCTGGCGAAAGAAAGACGAGACATCACTGTGGCGGTCCCAGCGATTCGTTTTGGTGGGGACCTGTCTGGGAGGCAGAGGATAATCGGGCGCTGCGCCAATCGAGATAACGAGCCACTTTTTTCGAAGCACAGACGGGCACGCTTTCCCCAGAAAGGCATCCTTGCTGCATGCCATGCTTCAACACCCTTGCCCTTAATCAATTCATGCAGGGTCTTCCAAGCTAATTGGCTGTTGCGCTCGCGTCCTTATCGCTCATCGGTGATTGGCTGAAGTGTTAATTGAGCTCTGATTTGCAATGCAGTGTTGCCTCAGGCCACACATTTCCACTGGCTGGAGCCATCAGGCTGTCGGCTGGCAAGCAAAGCGCAAACGACGAGCTGCAGCTGCTGGCCACCGCCATCATTCACCACCACCACCGACTGAACTGGCGCCTGCAGGGCGTTCGACATGTGACGTCGCTGCACCGGCATCCCTCGTCGGTACAGTCGGTGACGGCTCCTTCACCGGCTAGGGAGTGACATACCACGCATCCAACTTATGGCCAGCCCATCCCAGCCGGGTGTGTTGCCGTCCTAACTCACTAAGACCTAATCTACGACAAGGATGGCTTCCCGGGCCACACCTCTCTCTCATCTCTCATTTGGTGTACGGACAAGGGGAACTACACGACAGAAAGAAAAGCAAAACAGAAAGGGCAATGTGAAGGACAGGACAATTTGCTAGAGACGCCAGGTTGTTGCGGATAACCAACGGAGCGACGTTGGGATGTGTGCTGCGCCGGCTGCCGATCCGCGCAACCAAGAACGGCACGGTCATCTTCCATCGCTTACGTTGTGCCGGCCGCAAGGCGATCTCTTCCCCATTCCTCTGTCCCAAACGTTCCGTGACGTTTAAGGGGGATTTTCGATGATCGCCGGCATGCGGGAATGATCCCCCAAGCAAATGCTTGAGACTGAGACCGCTGCTCCCTTCCCCGCGGAGACACGTTGAGCAGCTCCGCGCTTGCGTTTCCTGGGCCCTGGAGCTGGCCGCCCAACACCAGGAGGGAGGATCTCCAGGACCCTTGCTGGTGATGCGCCCGGCGGCCATCTATCGGTCGTACGGTCAGTCGTACCAGCAAAGATGGACCCCTTTTTTTGAGTTTGCCTGGGCCGTTGATGGTGTGCACCAAGGGGAGGGCTGCGCATCATAGTAATGGCATGACGTCTCAGGGGTCGCTCTTCTTCCGCTCTGGGTAGAACGACACGGGATCGCTCAATTAATCGAGATTTGACAACGGGATTCTCGCGAGAGTCAGTATTCTCTGGTGATGTTGACTCGTGACTGACCCTCTCTCAATTTTACCGATGTCAGGTTTGGCGAAGCAAACATGACGTCGTTGCTGTGACATCTCAGCCGGGATTCCTAAGGTTTTGGCTGCCAAGTTTTTACTACGTTTTTACTACGGGCCCCAATGGCTCCGAGCGTTTCGCTAGGCGTCGATAGTTGAATGAGGGGAGGCTAGGTCAGAGCGCTTCGTGGTGATGTTGTGGTCGGTTTGAAAGCAGCGAGGGGCGTATGGATGTGGTTGGAAAAGTGGGAGAAGGCCTCATGAGATCCATAGTCTAAGTCATGCAAGCACAATTTGAAATTTGTTTCTCTTGAAAAAAATGCAGGCTCCTGTTGTGAGAAGAGCTTCTGCGTCGCAAGTACTACACAATTGGAGCTTGATACTTATATACAAAGAATCAGCACATACCACTAAACCGATTTGAAGTAACTGAACACAAGACGCTGTTTCCTGAAGACGTCGTCGGTGACCAGATATGCCCTTCTTGTTCTCGACATCTCGATTGCCTCTCCGGCTTCTCTGTTGGGACCAAAGCATGACGAGCGCCACAAAGACTGTATATATAACATGATGCTACATGGACGTCCCAACCGATCGAGCTTTGTTTCGAGAAAGGACGCGACGCGTAGCTGCATCTCACGAATCCTCCAATGTGCTACCCTTATTCCAGAGCTCCCTAAACCTCGCTCCTTCTTGGTCCTTCAGCACGCCAGGCGCACCCTTCTCAACCACTCGTCCCTTTTACATCACAAGGATGGTGTCACAATCCATGACCATATCGAGGCGATGAGACACTATGATGACTATGTATCCCTTGAACTCGCGGTGAATGATCGCATGCATCTTGATCTCGGTCGTCTTGTCTACACTTAACGAAACCTCATCGAGAAGTAGAATGCCACGCTCGGCACCCTTCATACCCCTGACCCGCCGGAGAAGAACCGCACGAGTAAGACAGAAGAGCTGCTTCTGGCCGGCTATCAGAGATTCCGCGGTAAATTCAACAGAAAGACCGCCTCGGTCTTCGATTGCTGATAAAAGCCCAGCCTGGTCAAGGACGTTCTCGCACTCTGCTTCGTCTGCGTCGTCGAAGGGGTCAAGATTCTCGCGGATGGTGTAGCCGTCCGGGAGGAAGATGGGATCTTGAGAGGCGGCGGTGATACGGCGGCGCAGGGCGTCCTGGTTGATCGTATTGATCGGTAGAGAATCTATCGTGATCTCGCCATTGCGGCACTGGATCGAGCAAGCGAAGGAGCAAGAGCACAAGGGACGACTTTCCGCTCCCTGTTCGCCCGCAGAAGGCCACCGTCTCGCCCGAGCAGATTGCGAGATGCAAGTCTCTGAGAGCCAGGGGCTACCGTAGGAAGCCGAGATCAAGGAGATCTCGGTGGCGCCCTTTTGGGGCCAGCTCTCGGGGGAATCTCGGTCTCCTCAGGTCCTGTCTCTGGCTTGACGGTGTCGTGGAACATCTTCAAGCGGGCTACAGCTCCGATACTTGTTTCCACTGAGGTGAAGGACTGCGCCAGCATGGTAAGAATGTCGCTAAATAGCATGGCCGTTACGAGAGAGGCGCCAGTGTAGCCGGAATTCGCTCGCAGTTGTGTGGATAGAATCACAATAACAACCGTGGCGAAAGTGAGCCTAAGTACAAAGATCAGACATCGTTGGATGAGCGCTAACTGGTATGCTGCCCGTTGACTAGTATCCAGGAGTCGATTGTTGACCAAGATATCGGAGGCGGTAATCCCATGGCTCGTACAGTGGCCGGACCCTTGAGGGTACCAATGAAATGAGCGCTGTATCGAATGGTTAGCTGCGAATACTAGGAAATAGAAACGAGTTCTTACTAGAGAGGTCCCTTTGCTTCAAGGTCTAGCAGCCGCAATTGCCTCGATGTGCGAAGGTAGAGCATCTGCACCACCATCAAAAACCCGACAAGAAACGGTTAGGTTATCACCAGCCAGGGCGACGTTTGGAAATGACTGCCGCCATGCCGATGGCAGTGAAAGGCCCAGTGAGGAGTTGGTGAATGCCACGGGGAGTCCAAGATCGATCAAGTTGATGTCCTGGGCAAAAAGACCGGTGATGGTACCGGCGTCGGTCGTGGTAAGATACCTCAAAGACGCACCGATGAGATTCCGTAAGGTCTGCTTGTGAAGCTTCAATCCCGACTGGAAGGTCATCATCCGCATGCAGATGAACATAACTGAAGTCATAGAAAAGAGACACTATACCATGAGAAGCGCAGGGATTCTCAGGTAGAATGCGCCGGAGTGCTTTGGGTCTTCGGCTGTGAGTGACATGCTCGGACCAGAACTTGAGCCATACGTTGGGGAAAGCACCGGTGAACCCGTACACGCAGTCACAGAGGACGAAGGCCGCCAGAACCCATTTCGACATGGTAGCATGCCAATGTTTATAGACTGCAAAATAGCCGACTTGGCGCGCCTTGTTTCTTTCCTCATTTGCTCTGTCCCAGTTGGGCACGCCTAGGTTCATCCAGATTTGACTCGTTGGTATCCTTGGAAGCTTCCTTTGCTTCTTGTATCTTAAGGCTTTGGATGTACTTGCCATTGGCCTTCAATTTGTCAAAACAGCCTTGCTCCACGACCGTCCCGGTGGTGCCAAGGGCAACAACGTGGTCGGCTGAAGGTAGGTGTCGAACCGAATGAGTGCAGAGCACTGCTGTGACGCCTCTGCGGCGGACAATACCATTTGAACCAAAGACGCGCCGGAACACGTGATCCTCGGTGTTTGCATCAATTCCACTAAGAATGTCGTCAAAAATGAGGATGTCGGTCTCCAGATAGAGAGCACGTGCAAGCGCGACACGCTGTCTCTGGCCTCCGCTCAAGGTAATGCCGTTGCTTCCCATCTTTATGCCGCCTCCTTTGGGCAAATTTTCAAGATCAGCGGACAGTATGGTGGCTTCTATGACTTGGTTGTACCGTTCGGCGTCGAGCGGCGAGGGACCAGTGATATTGGGCTTCACCGTGTCGTTGTAGGGAAACGGCGATTGATCGCAGTAGCCTACTCTGCGACAGCTGATCCCAAAGACCACATCGCCAGAACTAAAAGGAGTCTCGCCTAGGAATGCTTTGAGGGGCGAAGACTCTCCAGAGGCGATAGGGCCTACGATGATGGTAAGAGAGGACGCGGGAATCTCCAAATTGACGTTTTCCAAGACGTTCTTGCCTTGCTCCCATCCAAAGAATCCTTCGGTGACCTTGATAGCAGTTGCTTCAGCATCGCCAGGCACTCGCCGTTTTGCTTTGCCGGAACCAAGGAATCAGGCGTTTTGCGGAAATCGACTCGGTCTTCCTTGTTAAGATAATCCTGGATACGCTTCAAACAAGCCCAAGCATCAGCCGTCATTGGAAACGTTTGTAGCAAGAGCCCCAGTGAGAGGCTAAAGGATAGGTTGAACTTGTCTTACTAGTAAAACATAGCCTGCCATGTCTTCGGACAGCCTACTACTTACTGTTCATGACTGTGCATGACTGTCCGCTTCAAGGTAGCTTTTTTCTCATTTTCAGTGTGCTTACTAACGTTAAAAATCAGTAACTTATAGTGTTCAGAAAAATATGGGACTTCCATGATAAACTTTGGACAATCACAGCCATGTGGCTGAATGACTTTGGTCTCACATCTTCGAGGCTGAAGAGCATGTTCGGATGGCGTTCAACGAGTTCAACTGAACTACCCAACAAGAAGGAATCCCGTGAATGGTGCATCTGAACGGGCGATACCACGAAAAGTATTCCAACGTAGAATGCTCTTGCTTCCAGCAGGCTTTTGGGCCCATCAAAAACACAAGTTTGGATCCCGTGCCCCTTCTGTTGAGCCTCTGACCTCGGGCGAGACCTTGGCGGAGCAACGAGGCCACACTCGAGGCCCTGGTCCTGACGCTTAAGCCCCAGACGATATCAAAATCCTGCCCAAAAGGTTGGCATCCTGGGTCCTGGAAGGCGCTGGCTTAGGTCGATGTGCCAATGTTGAGCCGCCAGAAGCCAAGCTTTCAAGTCCCATAAATATCACATCAAGAAAAGCAGAGTGTACGGACAGTAAGGAGAGGAGTACATATAATCTATGGACGCACACCTTCAGCTACACCCAAGCCCATCCTCCATAAGCACCTCGCTCACTTTTCATCTGATTGCCCCAAAAGGAGCACGCCGTTCCGTCTTCACTGCACTATTAACAGCAATCATCACATCGTTTCGAATAACATCAGCCAGAATGCGCGGCATCTGCGTCACCCTTATCGCCCTCATCGCCCTCGTCGCCGTATCTACTGCTCAGTACACAGGCCCATGCACAGACAGCAACTGCGGCACTGCCGGTGATAATTGCGAAGCTGAAGGTCGCCACTGTTATCCCTTCCCCAACGTGGCCCCCGCTCTTCGCGAGGGCTGCGTCTGTGGTTCCGGCTAAGCTGGAGGACCTGGAGAAATGTCACAAAGCGTAGGTGGAAGCCATCTCCTTCCCAGCTCGACACCTTTCATCTCATCCTTCTTGCAGACAGTCATCGCGTCCGAGTGCTGAACACGTCTCATCGCAAACGGATTCGGAGTTCGAATGAAGCTGATGGACGTGACGCGTGATCCGTACTGGAATGCGGCACGAGAACAGGAACAAATATGAGACCAATCATCTGCCTCAACGTTTGGATTCCGAGTATATATGACAAGGATAATGCGAGCAAAACGACTTCTCTTTATAATCTATAAAATACCCAGGCATGGTACAGAAATCAAAGTAGTTCGCTATGTTTTCCTCAGATGTTCTTGAGAAATTATCATGCCTTCTGTTATATAGCTATGTCTCTCCATAAGTAAAGGGGTTCGCCATGTTCAGTCTGACCAATAGGCATTTCAAAGTAAAGGCGAGGACGCTCTAAACTAACTCGTGCTACTTCCCGCGAAGTTACTTTGAGTCATTTAATACCCGGTGTGAAAGCTTGGCTTTCATCGTCGGCATGCCTGACCAAGCACAAGAGGACAGTCGTAGTCCTCGTCTGAGCTTGTACTGCGGGATTCCATCAAGGTTAACCTGGACATGGTTGCAAAGACCATCCTTCTGATGCATTCGACTTGTGATGACACGGGCCAAGACGTTGACCATGTCAAGCCTACCATGCCATGCCGATGGCGGACTTCTTGTGCTCCACCACCTCCAGAAGTCGAGATGCACATTCGTGCCCAACGCGTCGCCCAGTCAGTCATACCTTAGATTGGGAAAATGGGGTTCTTCTCATCCTATCGACTGAAAATGGCTTTTGTATATAACTCAAGATGACGACGGTCCTACGCCCGCCGGGGCTTGACTAACAAATTCATGGCCTCAAGTGTAGAACCAGAAGCAGGTCGGCTCAAACCGAGCCTGTCGCACAACCCGGGCTTAGGAGGTCTCGACATAGACCCATGGCTTCATGACCTTGCTAAGATCTATCTCTGCAGACTGAAGAATGCCCTGAACCCACCGTCAACGTGGCCTCAGACTGAACCTGAAGTCTGAAGGGACCGTCATGCAGCCAGTCACCTTCATTGCCATGGTGTCACCCTCTTCAGTCGAGACAATCAGTCGAGACAATGTGAAAAGCCCATAATAGACTTGCGAGGACCATAGAGGTGTTATCTGAAGCCACTCGCTGGCCCAAACAGCTGCGCCTTCCTTGGCCAAATACCCGCAGCGGAAGATCTGCGCAAAGTTTACCATCCATATCCAACCGCCACTCTGACTTTAACGAATTCGAATCGCCCAAGGCTTGATCGAACACCTCCTCGTCTCTGCCAATGGCCCATGCGTTTGAAAACAATGTAAATAACTCCCTTAGCAATCCGTTTGCCGCAGATCCCATCTTCCCGATCGGCTCTCCGCGGAATGCTGCCTGTTGGTATTGGTCGCCAATGCATGAGCTCTGATACGATCGCATCGGTATCAGTCAGTCTTGACCGGTCTGCGAACCGCGACAACCTGCCGCATCCCACAATTTTCTCCCAGCTCCGAGTGGGCGCAAGCCGGCGTTCGCATGCGCGGCGCCGAAGGGCCACAGCATCCGTCTCGGCCCCGTCGCCGTCTACATACCGCCTTGAATGCTAGTAGCCAGAGTGAAGGCAGAATCCGGCCTCCAGCCTCGGCATATTCAGAAGCAATCGCGCGCGCCTGCTTCGAAGCGTTCCATCCAGGCTCAGCCATTCCTCTGTCCAACAGCCGCACGTATAGATCGTTTTGCAATTCGAATACTATTCAGCTCACCTGCAGAGCGGCGCCATGGTGAGATGAATTCCGGGAGATGACGCAGCGGCGGGATGAAGTCTACAAGACCAGGGTTGATTGCGACGTGCGTGACTTTGTGCTGTATTTCAACGATCTCGGCAAGAAGCGGTTCGTCATGAGCGAGGATCAGACTCGCCTGAGTTCTTTCCAGCAGCGGATAGAGCTCCGTACTGCTGGTTGTGACTTTATTTCCGCCCCCTTTCTGGCGCGAATGCTGAATACGTCCCGAAAAAGCTATCTTGACTCCAGTTACACTAGAGGTTGATACCTTGGTGCAGCCACAACCCCGAAGCTCGGAGATAGCATGCGATGGTGCAACTTCAAGTTCGCATCGTAATCGTGCATGAGCGTAAATCTTGACTGCCCCAGCCCGGCGCCGGTGACCATCTCCATGCTCACGGAGCTCGGCCGATTGCTATAATCTTGCGCTTCGCTTCCCGAAAAGTTCGGCCGCTGTTTCGGCGGTGTTGAGAACACCTAATGGAACGATACCAAAGAGCTTCGTTGTTGCCACCGGGCCCTAAGTCTCTGTCCAGGCATTCCAGTTCAGGAGCGGTCGCTTCCAAGGTGATAAAACGCATATACAGCAAGAAGCGATTAATAATGGCGACCTAACTGTTTGATCAGAAGAGCGCTTTTCCGTCCTTGCGACTACTACTGGGCACAGGAGGTGAAGATAACGGTCTCGGGTTCTTGATCCTACGCAACCTTAGTGAATCGTGGTTGGATTTGCGCCGAGTGACTTGCCTAGGTTAGCTGAGACTTACCTCATAAAGGAGCTGGTCAAGAGTATGGTGGGCCCAATCAAGCCGGGGGCCTTCGGTGGCCGAATTGATCGGACGAACTGCCAACCACGCCACCAAGAAGACCGATTGTAACAGTCAGGGTTTGATGTCAGCTAACCTGAGATACCTGATGCGCAAATAAACGAAACACAGATACGGAGATGGAGAGGGGGGATTAGATAGACAGAAAGAGACTCAGATAGAGGTCCAGACAGATGTAACGAGGGGACGAGTATTTGAGCATAGCCTGCCAAACGGGACGTCTAAAAGAGGAATGCAACGTGAGATCTTCTCCTCTCAAAGGCCCACTTTGGTCTCATCTCTGCCGCTGAGACATGGTAACGGGTCTCATTCCAGAGCCCTGTGTCGGCTGCTGATCTGCCTCATCGCGTCCACAACAGCATACGCGCAGTCGAGTTTATCATCGCAAGGCGCATATTTGACATGGATTTGACATAACGGCATTACATTGATACCAGTCGGGCCCGTTTTAGACGACGGAAATCTCCATACATAATAAAATAGTGGCTCACCAGTAGGCAGCATCAACAAGTCAAGCTAACCGTACTGGTTCCATACTGGACAACGCGGGCGCAACATTTGTGATGATATAATATTCGGTTGTGAACCGAGACACTGCTGCCATTCAAGTCTCGTGACCACAGAATGATCGGAAGACGGCTCGGGACAGGAATGTTGGTGGGTACGCGCCGAGAGCTAACGGACAACAGAAGTACTGACAACTCAGAAAATCTGCCCCTGTATCAAGAAGTGGCTATTTTCGATTCGCGACATAGAGGCGAGGTCTCGCGACCACTCAGCCACCAGGACTGATTGTGATTGTACAAATTCTGTATGGGCGGCAGAAACTCGGTGACCTTTATGTCCGGGAAAAAAAAAGAAACGGGGCCTATTTCCACGCCGAATGATGAATAAAAACTTATTGACTACTATGGCGATTTTGAGCAAAACCTTGAAGAGCGGCAGAAATGCTGTCAGCGGTAGCGGTAACAACAGTAAGAGTGAATGAAGGTGGTAGATATTTTGCTGCGGGATGCGGTTGCTGGTAGATGTGGTCATCCTTCGGCATGAGTACCGCTTATAGAGATATGAACTTAGTGGGGCACCTCACCTCAAACTCTCCAAGGTTCTCTGTCTGGTGGATGGCATTAGTGGCTTTCCATAATGCGATACCCAACGGAAAACAACGTCGCTCCGACCAAGCTGGACAGGCTTGCCATGATCACAAAAGCCTGTGTATCATGAAAGACCCCATCGTACTACACCTGCAAGTTCCGCTGTCGCTATCGGCCTGGCGACATCATGCGGGTTCACGGCCAAGTCCTGCTACCTAGGCGACTATTGGCTATAGCAGCAACTCTCGCCTGTCTATGCAGTCAATCATCGTGTCAACCGACGCCCACCTCGACCACGCATCTCACAAACCCCCAGACAGGCGTCTGCGATTTTAAGACGATCAACTACATAACCCACACTTTACCGCAGCAGTGTCTGAGGACGAGCTGGCCTGGAGATAAAGGTGCTATGAACACGAACGGGACAACTTCTATCCACGATGTTCCCAACCCACAGAAGAACCGAACGACCGAATCCGGCGCCTCTGGTCAAGTCACGTCCACACACGACGCCGCTGTCGACGCCACGAAGGGCGATCTTCCCCTGCCAACGACCCAAGACACTTCGAGCGAGGAGGAACCGAGTCCCAGACCCTTCATCTCTTTCGAAGACTGGAAGGAGATGATGCTTCGCAAAGCTGGGCAGGACCCATCAGAGCTCAAGACACGGAAGATACACGATCGAGCCACAGAGCACGAAAGAGCTACGAAGAGCTCGGGCCTTGACAGTTTAGGCGATGATGGCGAGATCGATCTCAACTTCGACGCTGTTTCCGAAAAAATCAGCAACATCGCCTCGGCGCCTCAAGCTCCCCCAACCGAAACGGCTACTTCCGAACTACAAGAACCGGTGCTCTATGATGATGGCAGGACTCAGTATTATCGGAGCAAAGACGCTGGCAAGACTTGCAAGGAACGCTTCTCATACTCATCGTTCGACGCCGGCGCAACAGTGCTCAAGACAAACAGGGGAGCTAAAAACTCAAAAGCTATTTTGCTTGAGAATAAGGACTCGTACATGCTATTGGAATGTGCGGCGGAAAACAAATTCGTCATCGTCGAATTGAGCGATGACATCCTCGTTGACACGATTGTACTGGCCAACTTTGAGTTCTTCTCCAGCATGTTTCGCCAGTTTCGCGTGAGTGTCAGCGACAGATACCCTGTAAAGGCCGACAAGTGGAAGGATC
This sequence comes from Colletotrichum sansevieriae, assembly GCA_026260285.1. Classification (NCBI taxonomy): domain Eukaryota; kingdom Fungi; phylum Ascomycota; class Sordariomycetes; order Glomerellales; family Glomerellaceae; genus Colletotrichum; species Colletotrichum sansevieriae. Next base: position 96,410 of record JAOQIF010000139.1, read on the forward strand.
TGGGCACGTTTGAAGCAAGAAACTCCCGAGATATCCAACCGTTCCTTGTGCCGAATCCCCTGATCTGGGCAAAATACGTTCGCATCGAGTTTCTCAGTCACTACGGAAAAGAGTATTATTGCCCGGTGTCATTGCTACGCGTTCACGGCACCCGCATGTTGGAGTCATGGAAGGACACTGAAGCGCCCGCCGATGAGGAGGATGCGGCCGATGAGTCACACGGAGAGCTTCCAGGCCCAGGCCCAGTAACCGAGGCCAAACCAGTTGATAGTCCAGAGACACAGGAGAACGCGTCTGTGGCTTCAATAGCGGACATGGCTGAGGTCATTAGGCTCGACATCTCGGTAGACCCGTCATTGCCAAGCAACGTATTTTGGCCTCTTGGCTCGGACAATTTCACTTGCTCCAAATACGGCACTTATGCTTTTGGTCAGATGCCGGAGCCGTCGGCACCAGGTGAGGCACATCGAGCAACACAAACCGAGCCAGATCATGCCGTTCACGGCGGAACTAGCGGAGGTAGCTCGAATGCGCAGTCTGCGGAGAGCAGGCCATCTTCGGCAGCATCGACAGCTCCCAGTCAGCCGGAAGCAAGTGTCGTGCAGACCGCGGCGTCCTCGGCTTCTGCAGGCGCACACCATGGCAATGCTCAATCGGAGACACGCTCCTCACCGGGCGAAGACACGAACTCCGGCTCTCCTCCCCCTAAGACAACTTCGCAAGGCAGCGCCCAGCCTCGTACGAAGGGCAACTCAACAGCAGCACCTGCCTCTCAGACTGTTCAAGAGAGCTTCTTCAAGGCAGTCAGCAAGCGTCTGCAGTATCTCGAGGCCAATGTGTCCTTGTCACTCAAGTACATCGAGGACCAATCACGCTCCCTCCAAGAGACCCAACATCTAGCTGAACGGAAACAGTTGTCAAGGATTGACGTATTCCTAGACAGTCTCAATGACACCGTTCTTTCCGAGTTGCGAACTGTGCGACAACAGTACGAACAGATTTGGCAGTCCACAGTCATTGCGCTGGAGAGCCAGCGAGAGCAATCACAGAGGGACACGGTGGCCCTGAGCTCCAGACTCAACATTCTCGCCGAAGAGGTAGTCTTTCAGAAGCGAATGGCTATAGTACAAGCCATCCTCCTCTTGTCGTGTCTTGTCCTCGTCATTTTCTCCAGGGCGATAACACAGCCCATCCTAACGAATTCTTTTGAGCTCGGTCGACCCTCCAGTCTCAACCACCCTCTACCCGGCCTGCCTACCGATCGCGAACCAGACAGTGCCTTTACACCCCGATACGACAAGTTCGGACGGCCATTCGGCACTCCCGACGGCGATGGAGACCGACTAGGCACAAGTCCCGGCCCAGGTCCCACTTCCTCGGCTGCGCCGCGTCACCTGCTGACGCCAGATTCGGATAATGTGAGGCGCAGCGGAGAGGGCGCTTTGGTATCTGGCTATCTTGCTGGTGACCACTGTTTCAAGAACGACACCGATACCAGATATCAGAGCTCTTCTGGCAGCCCCGCCACTCCTTCTCCTGACGAGCGTGGATATCTCGCAGCTGAAGAAGACCTGATGGATCAAAGTTATCCTACGCAGGACTCGAATCAGATGGCGGGAATCGTGCCGGAAGCGTCGCTTGATTCACGCTTTCCGCCGCAAACCCGCGTAATCACCTCTGCAAGCCGGAAACCTCTGCCCGCTCTGCCAGAATGAACGTGTCAAGAAGCATGATACCCTGAAATTTGGAATTGAAAGTCGGCTTCCTGTCATACTGTCAGACGGGAGGACTGTGCGGCTCTTTACGCAATGGAGGCATCCACTAGAAGGTCGCTGGCTTCTCGAGCCATGGCTGAGGTGACTAAGCCATCCGTGATGATACCGGGAACACTTGGCGAGTAACTCGCTGTGGACATGTTCGCATGGTGCGGAAGTGCATACCGAGTTACAAGCCATGAGTATGTCTGTAGAGCTAGCTAGTTACTAATGATTACACATTGTCGACGCCTCAAGAAAGCTCCTGTATATATAGCAAACAAAGCTATGGCCCCGCATATGTGGACAAAACCCAGTGGTGTGCGTGCTAATCTCCCAGAAACAGAACTACGATGGTGTTTTACACTTCAGTCTTCCAAGTTGATCCCCCAAATATTATCTCTCACTGTGAGTGAAACATGTAAGGCTGCATGTTCGCCTCGAAGTCATGCTCCTCGAGGGCAGCCAGCCGCGTACCTCTGTCGTACTGCGAGCGTCGGCGGCGTTGCTCATCCCGGAAGTGCTGACCCGCGTTGGGAGTGAAGAGACCTGCAAGAATTGCATGAGTACACCTTGCTGTTGGGGTTGCGTGATTTTCGACTTACCAACGTGCTCTGCATTCTCACAGCTTCGCTTCATCTTGGACTGATTGTCCGGCTGGGGAAAGGGCTCCTCCTCTCCGGCGAGCTCAGGGACGGGTCCGTTCGATGTGTAGAACAGCTAAAACCATGTGAGCAATGCGTCTACCCATCAGCTACGTGACGGCCAGACCTTGGGACGGTAATGCGCAGCTTCAAGCATGACAGAGCTGTTTCTGAACTTTTGAACGAGACAGTCCTTGCCTTGGATAGCTGTGGTAGAGTCAGCGAAAGATTCTGAGTTCGGACCAGGCGTATACATCACTTACTGGCGTAGGAGATCTCGGCGACCTTGTCGCTCTTGAAACAGTTCCATCTCTGGTTGCCTCTGGTATTGACGAACTGTGACTCCTGTCAGCAATGAGCCGCATGGTCGGCCCGAATCTACTGACGTCAATGATGTCTAGGGGCTAGCAAATATGTTAACATTTTATCGCCTCAAGTGATTGAGAAGCTGCTTACATCCACAAAGTTGATGAAGGCATATCCGACACTGAGAAAGAGAATCGGTCAGCTACATGTCCATCGAAACGACGGTTAACAGTACAACTCACTTGCAGTCGTTGGCGAAATCAATTCGCAGATACATGAAATCGTACTTGCCCCAGCTGGATTCGTCCACGATCCGCTTGAGCATTGCCTGATCGACTTTGTTAGGGATATTTCGGAGCATAATCTAGTCCCATTAGCGACGCTCTTTAGTCCTACCAGCTCACTAACTGTTGTGCGAACATCCGTCCCCTCTCGAATGCGGTTGACGTCGACATGATTGTGGTGACTGGCGACATTGTAGTACGGCGATCTACTGACGCGTGATGCGTTCTGCCTCCGAGGTTCAGCTCTGGGACTCCCGGTTGTTGATCCGGTCATCGACGCGCCTCGTGAATGGTTCGAGAACATCGGGCTGAGAAGTTGGTAACCAGGGGTACTGGGCGTGGCCGGTGGCATAGGAAGGCTATGGCCACTGTTAAGGAGGTACGCCATGTTGGGCTGGAATTGTGGCTGACATAGGATCGGCCACATGGCAAAAGGGGGGACCTGGAAACCAAGAGGCGAGTACGGGGAGCTTGGCATTGATATGCCCGTGTTTTGAGGGAGCGTTGGCATTTGAGCGGAAGTCTTGGACATTGTCAGAGACTGAAAAGTGTCCGCCAAATCCTGGATGGGCAGCGAGGTGTCTGCACCCTCGATGGAGTAATCTTGCCCCTCCTGCAGCGCCTGTGAACCATCACTCATGTCGATGAACGAGAGAGTGGTATGAGCACCCTGAGTTCAATGGTTAGTCGTTCCTGAGCAGTGGCGCATGCCACCATACTGCAGCTTTACCCACGGGCTTACCTCAATGATTCGATTATCGAGCGAAGCAACAGCCGACAAAGCTTCCTCGGAATCGTTGAATTCAACCACAGCTCTATAATTATCGAGGCCATGTCCCGGTTGCGGGTGATAGGCAGATATGTGACCCTTGGACTGGAGATGACGTTTGATGACTGCCTCAAAGCGCGTCACGTCGAAGGGGTCAGGTGTGGTAGCAGTAGCAAGAATAGACACACATGATCCAGACTTGTTAGGAGTCCGTCGAATGCGCTGTACGAGGGTCAGAACGGATTGAGCCGGTGGGAGTAATGCCTGGAACCATACCTCTGAGAGCATAGCCTCTGAAATGTACTCCGCCTCAAAGTCAGCTTCGGCACGACGCAGGTTGTCATGAACAAGAACGGCATCCCGAATGTCTCCAAAGTGGACGGCAATCCTTCCACCCTTGCAGTAAACCCGTCTCGGCTCTTGAACAAGGAGGCCCAGACGCTGGAGTTTCTAATTTGGGTGTTAGCTGGAGAAAGGAGACACAATGTTCCAGTGACTGACCGAGAAACAGTGGCTCAAGTCGGCACCGGTAAGCGAACGACTAAAGGAGCGAATGCTAAGGCATTGTGAGAGCTCACCCTCATCCTTTTGTCCTGGTGAAAACAGATTTGGGTTCCTCCATCTGTCGCGGTCTGGGGTGACCATGTGACCCACGAAGGGCTGAAAAGCTGAAGCAGTTGGCGACAGCTTTGGAAGAGCAGCATTGGATGCAGCTGCGATGAAAGGGTCCTTCTCGGCGCTGGAAATGACATTTCCAAAAGTGCCAGAATGGAATCTGGACGGCGTCACATCTGGAGAGTCCTGTCCCAGGGTCTTGAGAAGACGAGAAGACTTGGAAGAGCCCTCCTCAGGAGAGAAGGCAGTCAGCCTTGTGTCGGGAGTTCCCTTAAAGGACTCGGCACCTCCGACGGAAGAGCGGGGAGAGGAAGGGTTGAAGACAATTGTCTCGCGAGAGTGCGACATGTTGTCTGCCAGTTTTCTGTGCCTTGTAGGTACGTGAGCCCAGGGTCGAACTTCAAGTCATCCGAATACAGGAAGAAGATGTTGGTGACGTACCTTTCGAAGCGGGTTCGATAGGGAACGCTATGCTGCTGCTGGCAAATCTTGCCTGGTCTTGAGGACTGACAGATTTTTTTGGGAGGCACAGGACCAAAACACAGTCTCGTGTTCTCGTGGAAAAGAGAACGCGAGAATGGACGTCACTTGGGAGAAAGCCGGTTGGCATATCAAACCCGGATCTGATGAGCGTACTCTGTGTAAGAAAGAAGCACTGTGTTTTCCGGACTGAGTCACAGATATGATCAGGCGACGAAAGTGAAGCTGAGAAGGGAGCGAATGGAGAGATGCGGGATGCGGGTAGAGAAGTAGAACCAGGATTGGAAGGTGGAAAGACGACAAGAAGGGGCCGGGCCAAGGCCTCCTCAGCTTTTGAAGGGGGGAAGGAGTCTTCCAAAAGCCGACGGATGAAAATTTTTCAAAGGAGAGAGTTAGGAAGGAAGGCATGAAAGTCGAGGAAATTGAGGAAGTCGAAGCAGAGCTGGAAGGTAAGCAGGGCGTCACTTTGAGCAGTCGCGTTCTTTCCCTGAAGCCGGGGGCTTGATTTGGGAGGCAGGATCAGCTGTGATGTCTGCCTTCCTTGGTCCCGTAGACGACCTAAGCAGGAGAACCGCTTTCCCCGCCTTAGTTCCTTCTAAAACCTGAGTTCAGGCTGATACAAGGTGGTAGTTGCTTCTATCTTGGGTACCATAGGAGACGACGGATTTCTATCAGTTCCCATGTTGAGACATTCCTTGCCGATTTGGAAGTTGAAGAAGAGGCAGGGGAGTTGCCTCTTCCTACCTAGGTTGTTCTCGGGCATGACTTACCTGCCCATGGGTTCAGGTTGAAGTGAGAGGAAGCATCTGCGTTTCCATGGGTACCACCGAGATTGCTTACTCGCGAGGGAAGAAGGTCCAGAGAAGTATTTCAGCTATCTTAGTTTCAAGAAAGTTCATAGTCGGGAGGTACCATTCTCATGTCAGCCAGAGCAGGCTATATATTCTAGTCTCCTCTGGAGTTGTTGCATTATGTAGCTGAAATGCCTTCTCATTTATACTGACACGCCTCACTGAAATACGCTTGGTGCTTCCCATCCAGATCTATCAATTTTCAGCCAAGAAATCAAGATCATACTAGGTGAGAAGGGATATTTTGAGGGTCAACCTATGGTTCTCACAAAAGACAAGTCACTGCCTGGTGCCAGGAAGAGAAAGAGACACAAAAGCAGCTTGAGCTTGTGTATATGAGTCGAAGATGAGGTGATATCTTGTAAGACCCAAGAAAGCCCCGCACACACTCATGGAAGTGACAACAAATAGTCAATGGGTGCCAGGACGCACGCATGGGGAACAGTGGAGTGCACGCGGTGCGATCCTTGCACTTGCATTAGTGCCATCTGCCGGGCTAGACCCACTAAAGAGCCTCCAGTCTCTCCACCAAACATCGCTGTCTCGCTAGCTGTGGGTGCCTAGCTCTTAATCAACACATCTCGATCTATCCCCTCCGCTGCTGCGCAATTGACTGCTATTTTGCCTGTCACAAACAACCTCATCGTCGACAAGGCGAGGCGGATAACGCAGAGAAATCTCTGTCAAACCTGTCACAGCCAGCACGAGACCGAGAAGGGACATGGGTCAAGATGCCGCGTCGCCCGCAGACCTATGATGATTATGGCGTAGCCGTCCAGCAGGTGAATAGCTTCTCCTTGGCACCGTACCTCATTTTTCTCATCCGGAGTTAGCGAGAATTATGCCAAACTTTGCAACGGCTGACTTGTTTCGATACAGATTATCCTGACCTCCTCAGACTCGGACTTTCTCGACCAACTCATCCCGGTCCTCAAAGATGCCTCCAGTTCCAATCGAACCCCCTCCCTGATCCAGAACCTCGCCCGATACGCCGAAGAAAGAGAATTCGATATCGAGAGAATCGGCCTGACGAAACATGAGGAGTTCCTAGGCTCCGTCAATCAGCTGCAGACCGTTCGCGAGGGTACCGTCAAACTTACGGCCGAGATCCTCAGCTTGAACCAGTCCATACAGCAAAGCACCGAAAAGCTGGCGGACCAAAAGCAGGCTCTCGTCAATACTAGGGCGGTACGCCAGAACATCGCCGATGCCTCGGATGCTTTGAAGGAGTCCCTCAAAATTCTGCACGCCGTCAACCACGCCCACGAGCTGATCCGCAAGAAGAAGTACTACGCCGCACTGAAGTCGCTCGAGGACCTGCAGAATGAACATCTTGTCCCAACCATTCAGAACAAGTATGCAACCCAACACAAGCTTGCCGACGTCATTCAGAAGTCAATCCCGACGTCTCAAAAGATCATCTCAGAAGCTGTCATGACGGATTTGAATACCTGGCTATTCCGAATTCGTGAAACGTCGCAGTTCCTCGGTGAGGTCGCGTTCTACCACACCGAACTTAGAAGGGCCAGGCAGAGAGAACGCGTCGAACGTGACGGATACCTGAACAATTTCAAGTTGAACTCTTCCATCGAGCTTGTTTTTGACGAGAGCGAGGAATTTGACGTGCTCGACAATGAGGAGTTGCAAGTCGATTTCACGCCTCTGTTCGAATGTCTACATATCCACGAGGCTCTTGGACAGATCGACAAATTCCGTGCTGAATACGCTACGACACGCCGGCAGCAGAAAGATTTGCTACTTCCAAGTACCGTTGGACTCGTTGCGGACGATGAATCATCACTCAGCAGTTTGCTGGAGGGCATCGCGGGCTTTGCAATCATTGAGAAGGCGACAATGCGACGCGCTCCCCACCTGCGGTCTGCTGTAGATGTGGGTGACGGGACAGCAGACCCCTCGTTCCAGCAAGTACTAACAGCAATCTAGGTCGACGAACTCTGGGATTCGATGTGTCACACGGCCATCACCTTGACTTCGCAGGCTCTGAATGAAGTTAGCAATGCAGAAATCCTCCTCAAGATCAAGGGTGTGATAGCTCTCTTCATCCAAACCATGCAGGTAGGTTGTTTGTTATTGTCACCTGTCAAGTCGACGATCGCCTGACCTTGTAAATTCGATATAGGGGTGGGGCTATTCTGTCTCTATGCTTGACAACTTTCTCCTCAAGTTGTTCGACAAATACGCCGAGTTACTGAAGCGACGGTTCAGCGAAGATTTCCAAGAGGCAAGAGCTCTCGTGTTGCTCACGCCATTTACTTTACTGACCATTACCAGATCGTTTCGACGGACGACTATATGCCAATGGCTATCAATACCCGTGAGGAGTACGAAAAGGTGGTGAATGTCAGTTGGTTTTCACAGGAAAAGACTCCTGAGGAGCTCAGGTGGGTCCACATCTGTGCCGAGGTCATTCCTGTCTCCTCTAACGAATCACCAGCTTCCCATGTGTTCTCCCGTTCTCGCAGATGTATCCTCTCTGCTGCATCGATATTCGGAACTTTTTGAACCAGTTTTATTTCTTTTCCGATGATCATTTCCAGCACCCGAACGTAATCGATGACACGCTTCGCAAGGTTTGACCCCTGAACTGTGGATAAGGGGAAAAAAACTAACCAGCCGCTTCTTGGTGGCAGTCGCTTGACGAGTTGTTGACGGAGAAAGTTTGCAAGTCCCTTGTAGAGAGACTGAGCTCGCAATATCTAGGTCAAATCGTGCAGATCCTCATCAACCTCGAGCATTTCGAAGCCGCCTGTCAGGAGCTCGAACAGTTACTCATCAGGGCAAGGTCTTCTACCTCGGCTGGTGGACCTGTCACACTTGTGGCCACCGATGAGTTTCGAAACAATAAGAAGACTGCCGAGAAGCGCATCTTCGAATTGGTCAACTCGAAGATCGACGATCTCGTGGACACTGCAGAATACGATTGGTATGTGCTTGTTGAAACGCTACCAAAATGACAGCTATTTTCATCATTGAAGCGGGCTTTTTACTGATACAATGGCATAGGATGACAACCACCACCTCCTCTGAACCCAGCAGCTATATGCAGACTATGACTCGGTACCTATCGAACATCATGAACTCAACACTCCTTGGGTTACCTAGGGAAATCAAAGAGCTCATTTACTTCGATGCTCTCAGTCATGCTGCTAACAAGATCTTGGTGAGTCATGTATTCCGGGTATAAGCTGTAGGGTTTCTGTGTTGCTGATACAATCCATAGGCGCTACCGCTTTCCCCAGATGTTAAGCACATCAACACCAACGCGGTAGCTGCACTCGCCAAAGATGTCCAGTACTTGACGGAGTTCGTCGAAAGCCTTGAAAACGGAATGATGCTCCGAGAGAACCTGGATGAGCTCCAACAGACTATCAGTCTCATGCAGTCCGACAATCACGACGAATTCTTCGATGTCTCTATCCGCAATAAGAAGTTCGGCCGCGTAGATGCCATGAACGGACCGATTCTTCTGGAAAAGTATGTCTCCGTAACAGACGTCGAAGTACACAATGACTGACAAATCCCGCAGACTCACCTCTAACGCGCAAGGCCCTACTCGCAGCGCCCCTCTTGCAAACTTTTCATCGAGATTCGGCTTGATGAAGTAAACGCAGGTGGAAAACTACGACTGTCAGAATCCTTCAGGGTAGGGGGGGCAAGCGTTTGTTGAACTGCGAGCCACAGCGGAGGTCTTCAGCATGAAGCAACTAAATAATTGTATTGTCGGGACATTGCTACACTGGGCTATGGAGGGCATAGGTCACCAAACCCCAGATATCACTACCGGTCCCCAAGGGGGGGCCCGAGGGGGGGGGGGGGGGAAGGCGAGGGTCGGATACTAACCCATCCGGCACTTTTGCGTCATCAACCTCATGGTCGCTGGAAAACCTTCAACACCGTGACGCCGGACTCCAAGCCAAAAGAACTTATGTCTCTGCTGGTGATTTGGACAACCGAGAGCTCAGGTCGTCCTCGTCTTCTACTTCTTGGACTCGTGTTTGGACTGCTACTTGGACTTCCCCTTGACAACCTCCTTGACGTCTTCCTCATGGCCTGAGACCTACTCGAATTCCTCGGAAGGCATTTGCGGCTACTGAACGCGTCAATTTGGTACAGAGTTGGTATTATGGGACATGATTGACCGACCTGCTGTTGCTGCGTCATGCCATACCCATACATGCCTTCGATCTCACCGTACATGCCCTGCTGGGCTTGCGCATACGGCGCAGCAGGACCTGGCTGGACTTGGCCAGGGTACATGCTAGGGTTCTGGCGATAGTCCTGGTCAGGTCCAAGGGCGTGGCCGGCTAGGCCGTAGTCGGACGTGGCCATGGGGTGAGATGAACCGGAGTGGTTGGCAGCTTGGGGCATGGTTCCGTGCTGGCCGGGCATCTGAGGAGCAGCTTGGGCCGGAACACCTTGAGCAGCAGGTGCAGGCTGGCCGGCAGTTCGCTTGGCGTGGGAGGAGGCCTCTTCGCGGGGGACGATGTCGATGAGGAAATCGAACATATCGGACTTAGCTAGAGCAGATGCAATATCGGACCGCTGCAGGGTTCTTCGCTTATTCTCCTCCGCGTGAATCCAGGCGCGCATAGTGAGCTCGGTAATAAAGATATCGCAGCCCTTAGCAAATAGAATGGGAGCTTCGGCAGATATCATCTTGACTTCGGGGTCGGCCTTCATGACCTTCTTTATGCGTGCCAGGGGCAGCTGATGCAGCTTGTAGTCATGGTTGTCGCTCTCCAAGTGATTGATTGTCTGTTGCCAATACGTCGTCAAGATATCCTTGTATTGACCGGTTAAGCCCTGGTGAACCTGTTTTTATTGCGAAGCGCGTCAGCAAGGAGAGATGCGCGTCGTAGTTCTTAATCGGAGTAAGACGCACATTGGCCCATGGACCGGTGTACAACTCTGCTGGAGCGAAACCCTGGGCGGATAGCTATGATAAAGGTCAGAAAGGCAATCGAGTCGTCGCGAGGCTGAGCGGCGCCGGACGGCACCCAAGTGGGTGGTGGACTGGCGGAAGAGCCAATGGACGATCATGAAGGGGACGGAATACGAACCGCAGCACTCGCGCCTGGTTGTGAAGGAGCATCAGTTAGCAAACAAAAGTATACTACAATGAAGAATAGTTGGATGAGGCGATCGCCGCAGGCGCGCAATAGATTCACGCGCCCTGCAAAAAAGAGGTCTGGTCACTTACCATAATGACCGCCATGGGTGGTGTCGTAAACAGGCTGAGCGCGACCTTGCTGGGCGTGGGAACCAGATTGATGCTGGGGGTCCATGGTGACAAGATTCAATTCGGTGTCTCGAGTCGTGACAGCGGGTGTCGAGTTGTCGCAAGACCGTGGTAGAGATGCGCCGGCGCCGCGATTGTAGGCTAAGTAAATCTGGACGCCTCTCTGGGAACGGACGTAATGCGCAGGTAGCTCAGGAAGTGGAGGACAATGGAAGCCGGTTGGTGTGTGGGGTTCTGACGGCTGGCAGTTTCGCCGTGGAGCAATTTGTACTTCGAGGTAGGTAGCGAAGGTAGGTACCTTAGGCAGGGCCTATCCGAGGGGGAACCTCGTCTGAAGTACCTGACCTCACCTGCGTTACCCGACCTGCTCGTGAGCTTATTACTACGTACAAGGCCCTGTAGTACCTTGGTAGGTGCTTTTGGAGGGGCTGGAAGCTGAGGTGCTCATCTCACTAAAGCGTACATCCGTGTGATGAAGCTCGCTGTACTACATATGAAGAATCAAATCCAGTATGCTTCCTTCCCTGTTCCTATTGCATGCTGGTTAGGCATCCACCGACCAGCGAGTTTTGCCGAATCTTGGAACCTGACCGCGTGACTGACCGGAGCTCCCCCCTAAACTGGCAAGTTGAGACAGTGAGGTGACTTTATGACGCTGGCCCGCAGTGGGAAAAATGACGTGGCTGAGGTGCCGCGGAAAGGGTGTGCTGCACTGAGCCCAACGGGTACCTGAGAAGCCTACAGCAGACTGCTGGATCAACTTCGCCGTCATATACCTCACATGTCGACTCCCAAGGTTCTCAGAACCTCTGCTAAGAGGCCATTGAGGTCGACGATACTTTCTGCAAACGCGGAATAATGGAAGGCAGCAGTAGCTTTCCAGGTATCTAAAAAGTGTGTTGTGCATAGTAGAGCACATGATATGGGTTAAACTTATGTGATAAAGTGTAATTACCCCTATGTGGCTGAACATGGGTGGCAAAAAAGGCACCAGAAGCCTGGACCGTGTGTGGACTCGCACAAAAGAGCGACGTATTAGGTAAGCTGGCGATCGCTCCAGCTTATGTAACGCCCCCGGAACTCTCATCGTTCCCAGCCGAACCCCGATCTGCCCCACCACTCGGCATCGGCCGGAAGCTCTCTTCCAAATAAAATTTTTTTTCCTCGCGGCAACCTCCAATTTGCATTTTCCTGCGTCCCCGAACGCCCTGTCAAGTCCTCAATCAACTTGAACAGTTCAATCGCACTTCACCGCTATGCCAGAGCTGTGCGATGAGCGTCTCGATGAACTCCTAAAAGAAGCGGCCGGTCGCTTAGCGACTAAGAAGTCGTCGCGGCCCAAGGATTGCAGCTTGATCGCGGTCGCGCCTACGAAGCCAGTCCATGATTCCAAGGGTCAGCCCAAGGCGCGAGACCCGAAGAGCCTCACGCTTCGCGATCCTAGGCCGACAGAACGAAAGGTATGTGGTCGCAACCTGAAAACAGCACAACACTGCACTTCCCCTTACCCACTTTCTCATGATGAGAAGCAAACCCTGCTATACTTATTGATGTGGTGTCGGCACCCGTCTTGGGTTGTCGTGCCACGCCAGAATGATACTTTTGTTTTCATAGTTACTCTGAAGAAAATTCTTCCCACTTGCTGTTATCATTGGCTTCGCCTGGATTGGGACTATCAAGCTAACGCATTGGAACAGAATCGAGATGATGCCGGTCCAGGTTGGTTTGGCATGCCCAAGACAGATCCCAACGACCCCGAGCTCAAGCGGGACTTGCAAATCCTGCACATGAGAGGCACCGCCATCGACCCCAAGCGACACTACAAAAAGGAGTCGCTCAAGGCTAGAGTGCCTCGTTATGCCCATATTGGACGTATCGTCGAGGGCCCGACGGAGTTTTACAGCGCCCGACTGACGCGCAAGGAGAGGAAGCAGACCTTCGTGGATGAGCTGCTAGGCGCTGAGAAGGCATCTGGCAAGTTCAAGTCCAAGTACGAGGGCATTCAAGCAAAGAAAGCGAGCGGAAAGAAAGCTTTCTACAAGAAATTAGTAGAGCGCCGCCGTCGTGGTCGCCATTAAATTAATAAACCGCCTCTGCCTCACTTCTGTATGACTTTAAGATGTGTGCATCTAAAATCCTGAAAATTTTGGCATGATGTTTTAAGTTGCGCGAACTTCCTGCTCCCGAGTGCTAGGCTTTAACTATGGCCGTTTTGATACAGGTACGGAGTGTAGGCAATGAGGGTTGCCAAACGTCTTGAAGAGTACTTCAGATTGAAGATATTCTAATATGCATCATTAAGGACCTCGATATAAGAATGATTGGCGGGTCTCGCGAATTTTACGCTCTAATCGTGATCCCTACCGCATGCTGCCTTTGCCGCAGCGAACCTCTTGATCCACGCCTTGTCACCCATGCAGAGACGACAATGCGCATAACTTCACTACTGCGGCCGACATCCCGCTACCTGGCGCGGTCAATACCACAGGTACGCCTCAATTTGTGCCCGCAAAGCCCTCTCCCAGGGGAACTCGGGCTGCTCAGACTAACGTTTACTTCCCTCGCAGGCCGCCGTACCACGACAGCCATGGCACCAGTGCCTCTCCACTGAGCCGCCTGCGGAGGCTATCATCGAAGCTATAAAGATGAAGGATGAAAGGGCATTGATCGAAGAAGCTCCGAAATCCACAACGTCAGAGACCTCTGCGGCAGCGGGCGAGACGCAGGAGACTGAGCGGCGTGAAAAGAGAAGGTGAGGAGTTCCACGTGCAAACGAAGGTATCGGCGCGTCAGCTCTGTTTCTGACTGAATATTTGTCTCCAGGGAGACGTCGGCGCTGGACTACGAAGAGGGCGTGACGAAACTGCGATTTCCGCGAAGCGTCCAGGCCCTATATCTTCAGCCCTTACGACGTGAGGCCGAGTACGGCATCCCTTCCTGCGACCTCCAGCTCCGTTCCTACAGCATAAGGAACCTCGAGTTCTTCTGCGACTTCGCCCTTCGCGCGGCCTATTACCTTAAGCTCCCGGCTTTTGGCCCAGCGCCGCTGCCCCGAATCACCGAGCGGTGGACTGTTCCACGGAGTAGTTTCATTTTCAAAAAGTCACAAGAGAACTTTGAGCGTATCACCCTTCGCCGCCTCATACAGATTCGAGACGGCAATCCGGAGACAGTGCAGCTGTGGTTGGCCTTTCTCCAAAAGCACGCATACTACGGCATTGGTATGAAGGCCAATGTCTGGGATTTCGCGAAGCTTGGTACGTTTCTTGCGAACGAGAGTGATGTTTGGGAGCTGCTCGTGCTAACGTCAGTCTTGCAGGTGTCGGGAAATCAATGGATACGATCGAAGCAGACGCCTCTCAGGCTATCGAGTCCAAATTCGACCACCTCAGCCAGCACAGGAATTTTGACACGGTTGAGAAGGTCGAGGAGTTCTTGGCCAGATCAAGGTTTAACACCGACAGCGGTAAGAAGGCTGAGGGAGAGCGCCGCTTCGTCGAAGCCCAGTACAAGCAGGAGAAGACTCTGAAGAGAAAGGAGGCGTAGGATACCGAATTGTAAGCACCGAAGTATCGGTAGGGTGACCCAAGTGGGTTCTGGCCCTTGCAGGATAGATGAGAATGACGGGTTAACTAGAGAAGTGGATGACAGATATCGCTGAGTCGGTGCTCAATTGTACTCATATCTGGTGACGGGCCGATGTGCGCTATGTACATCTAAGAGAGGACGGGTGAAGTCCCTGGAAAACACCATTGTATTACCACAGGAACTACTATGAAAGCCTAGACCTGCATGCATGGAACATTTGAAGATAAACGCTATCGCGGTGAAGTCTTGCTAACCAGCAACAAAGTTGGCGTCTGTCGATTTAAAGCGATCCTTGGGCACCTCGATACAACAATAAAATTCCATTAACCGTCTTTCGTGCATTTTCAATTGTAAAGCCTGGTTTGGCCTACCTACAGTTACTTGCGGCTCCATTACGAACCCAGTCGCCTGCTCCCGTGGGACATTTAGAGAAAAGCCATTCCCGATGTGGCGGCAAGTGAAAACGGTGGCTCGTCACCTCAGAACCGGCGCGTTTGGAGGCCGATGCGCGATGTCGACCAACAAACCGAAGGTCATCTTCTCAGGCATCCAACCTACGGGAACACCGCACCTGGGCAACTACGCCGGCGCCATCCGCCAATGGGTACAGCTACAAAGGGAGCCGGCCGACCGCTGCAGGCTTATATACTCCGTTGTCGATCTACACGCCATCACGGTGCCCCAGCAAGCCAAGCAGCTGAAGCAATGGAAGCGGGAGACGTTGGCCGCCTTGCTAGCTGCCGGTATAGATTCTGAGCGCTCAACCTTGTTCTACCAATCTTCAGTATGAGAAAGCTTCTTGCACGAAAACGCCCCTCGTTCAAAGCCAAGTTTCTGATCATCCGCAACGCCTAGGTCCCGGCCCATTCAGAACTTATGTGGATCTTGAGCTGTACTGCTTCTATGGGATACCTTTCCCGCATGACGCAGTGGAAGGTGAGTCTGGGCATCTTTCTAATACCTTAGCTGTGTTCTTACTGACAACATTCGAACCGCGAGTAGAGCAAGTTATCGCTCTCTTCCGAAGCAACCATTCTTGATGAGAGGGCTAAAGCCTCCTTGAAGCTTGGCCTCTTCTCATATCCTGTTCTTCAAGCTGCTGATATTCTTGTACATCGGTTTGTACCACCAATGAACTTCCATCTTGAGCGTCGCTAACCATAGAATCAGGGCAACTCATGTACCCGTTGGCGACGATCAAAGACAGCATTTGGAATTCGCACGGGAGTGCGTCACCAACTTCAATCATAATTTCGGCTCACATCTCGTCTCCCCCGAAACCATCACATGTACGCCGTCCTCTTCTCAACTCCCCAACATCCCATCCACGTCTTACCTCAGACTGACAGACGTTTTCCAGCGCCCACTCGTCGGGTCATGTCCTTGCAGCAACCAACTGAGAAGATGTCAAAGTCGGCCGCCGACCCGAGATCACGGATCCTGATCACAGACACACCCGAAAAAGTTCACAAGAAAGTCATGAGCGCCTTCACAGATTCCTCGAACAATGTTTCGTATGATCCGATAAACCGGCCTGGGGTATCAAACTTGCTAGAAATACTGTCTATTTTTGATGCCGAGGGAAGAAACCCATCCCAACTGGCCCAGCACCTCTCCGACGCTTCCTTGAAGGACCTTAAACAGACGGTCTCTGGTGCCATTATCCAGGGGCTGTCCGGTATCCGTGAGAAGTACATGGATCTTCTGTCGGCCGACGAGGGAAGATATCTCGATGCAGTCGAGGCGCGTGGGGCGAAGAAGGCCCGTCGAAGTGCCGAAGAAACCATGGAAGTGGTGAGAGAAGCTATCGGACTGTAGAAAACCCCGGGTATCTCGTCGCCGATATCCTCTCTGTCCAAGTCTTTGCAAGCTGTTGCCATTTGCGGCAAAGCCTTGGCGTGTAAGATACTTTATAACACCTTCCCACAGCCACGAAGGCAACCACAGATACAACTAATCCTTGCCCCTTGCTCACATTCGATACTTGCAATTCATTGGACAGCAAGTTGGCACATCAAAACTACACATGACCTTCGTTCTCCTCAGGAAGCGTATGCGAACTTGGAGCCTCTTGCGGCCAGCCAGAACTCTCGGACGACTTGTGCCGTTCCTCTCGCGCCTCGCAGTCTATTTCGTACCGTAACGCGTCAGCCGCTGTCGTCATTGAATACCAACTACACACAGATTGACTCACCCAATGACCTTCTTAAGGAAGACTGTTTTCTCCTCAGCAGGGACCTGGTGGCTAGGAAACATAGGGTCAAACAGTGCCTGCTCGAGCCACAAGCGAGCTTTGACTTGGTGGTTCACCATCTTCTTCAGAGGTTCGCTGAGTCTATCCAGCTCGCTTCTGGAAGCATTACCACCAATGTTTCGGATGATTGACTGAGCAAGTAGCGGGCCCAACTGGGAAACGGCGTGGTCTATCGTGTCTTGCGATGCTTTGTCCGCATGCTTCAGGGATACAAACGTTGCCTGGTCTCGTTAGTAAAGCAGTTCTCCTGCAGCACCAGTGTGAGATCATACCCAGAAGTCAGCGGCGGCCGCTTTTGGAAGCGGCTCGCGTCCATCTAGTATTCTCAAGGAGTACATGAAGAAAAACTCGGCAAGCGGAAGACAATCAGGGTTGAATAGCGCAGTTGGCTCACGCGTGATCATACGATTCGTAAATTCAATACCATTTTGTGCCAGTTCGGTGTCGTTTTCAGGCTCTGAATGTCAGGCGCCGTTAGCATGGTATCTTGAATGGGATGTATCTGCTCACCTGATAGTTGCTGAAGGAGGCCAATCACCCACCCCAGCAGCTTTGTCCTAATATTCTCTACGTCACCTCGCTTCATGTTTCTCAAGGAGCTGAGAAAAGAACACGCTGTGCTCACGAACAAACCAATTCGAGGGGTTTGGGATGTCTGTAGGAATAAGTAGTTGCAAACGACCTGGGGTGGGAAAACGAAAGGTCCGGCTTCTGATTCGGAAAATCCTGTTTTGAAAATGTTGCAGATACACTCCGCCACCTCTCCACTCCGGGGGAAGGAGCCCTGAAGATCCATGATGATGGACATAATCTTGGACTGTATCTGACCGAGTCTTGAGCCTGGTTCGATGGAGGTATGCGATTTCTCGTTCTCTAAATCGACAGGCAGATCCCCTGGAGCCTGTAAACCTTTTCCGATGCTGATTAGGCCTCTCAGTGCCTTCAATGCCATGTGAAGAGGCAGTTCAGATAGGTCCGTCAAAGTCGAGCAACGATGAATGTCCAATCCACCCTGGATCTCGGGCGAGATCTCGGGTAACGATAGCAAGTGGACCGCCTTGCGAGCGTCGTGCTCAACGAATCCGAGGAGGGCTTCCAAATAACCGAGTCTTTCATTCTCCTCTGACACAGCCTGTATGACGGCTGAGATAGCTCCGATGATACGCTCACTTGCAAGGCAGTCCATCTGACTTTGAGAAGCAATTGATTGATATTGACCCAAAAATGCCCTCGCTTCGGATGCCAGAATGGGCCGGCATGAGAAGCATAGCCTTTGGATTGACCTAGCAGCAGGCCCTGCCAGATGGGTGTCACTCAGCACCGAAAAGAGCAAGTTCAACGCGGCCGGAAGACTTCGGGTTTCTCGCTCAAAGTAATCAGAATACCGCTCAATCAAGGTAATGCAAGCTTGGCGAGCGCGGCTTGGCATCACTTCCCGTGACGTTTGGAGAAGTTCAAATAGGGGGGATGAAAAAACAGCCCTTAAAGTTTCGTCACACCTTGCATCGCCAGCAACACAGTCTGCCAAAGAACCCAGACAAAATGTCGCAGCCTCGAGATCCGACCATGACTCGGGCGACAGGGACTGAAGGGTCAAATTTGCGAATGTTGAAATCAAAGGTGGCCCTGTGACTGTGAATGTCGATTGAAGAAGATCAGCGACATCTTTTCTTGCGTCTCCAAAGCCAGCCCTGTCAGCTGAGTCCCAACTAGCCAGAACATTGGGCGGCGGGTACGCAACTCGTCGCCAAACGGTCGAGACGGCCTCCAGAACGTGAGAGGTGGCTGAAGACACCCAAGCATTGGAATCCGAATCGGAGTAAATGCAGTCCGTCAACGTCTCCACGTAGGTAGACCAGAACTCTAGAGCGGGAATGATAATTCTGTCTTCATAGACAGGGTAGCCCTGAGCGGATAAGAGACCTCGAAGTCGGGTGAGAAAACGAGTTGACCGATCATCCACACTGTAAATGAGCGTCTGAACCTTGGAGTCACCGAGCGAGATCATAAGTTGTCCGAACTGAATAGAATCAAACTCGAAGTCGCCTCCGATCAAACGCTGATACCGCTCATGAGACCACTGGGTTTCGAAAAGGGAGAAGAGAGACTCGTAGTGTTCTTCTGTCAGGAAACCCGAGTAGTTGGTCAAGATGTCGGAAAGAAGCTCCACGGCAACCTCAAACAAGTCTTCGTCACCCAGAGCTGCGATTGTCGGCTGTATCAAACCACGAAGCGAGCTTACGAGCTCATCATTCTGTGACGACACACGTTGGGAAAACCAAATCCATGACTATGAGTGTTTCGTTAGCAACTGTCCTGGATAACATTTACGGCAGGGTTTGTGGAAAAAATATTGCCATGCTTACCTGAAGACAAGTAAGAGAATCTTTCCGAATGCCGTTAATCGCAGGATCAGCGGTTGGATCACGGCTCAAACCATGTGACATAACCGTCAACGCATCTGAAGCATTGCGCATGAGATTGTCATGTAAACCCAAGCTATGTCAGTGTTAGCGGAGACTCCGAGACTGAAGCCAATAGTTGGTCGACTAACTGTTTCGCCGAGTTCATTTCCACTTTGGATGCCTCGTCGACCAACGTCCCTGAAAACCAGAGCACAGCTTGTAGCTTGCGCGGATGGAGTGCTTGAAGAAGACTGGACAGGTCCAGAGCTCCAGTGATGGTTTCTTGTGGTAGAGAGACCCCTTCACACACTGAACAGCATAGATGACGTATGCAGGACTCCCAGCAGCTGGGGAAGTAGAGAAAGAAGGTCACTAATGCGGACGAGAGTTTTCTGATGACCATGGTGCTAGAACCATCGTCGAGTGACTTAACAAACCAGCCAATAAGATTTTGCAACAATTCAGAGGCATCGTTGTTGGAAAGAGCCGAGCTAAATGGTAATCATATCAGCGACATGTATTCAGGGAAACAGAAACAATAGTAACCTGCCTTTCGGTATTCAATTTCACGATAAGAGTAAGAGCGCCAAAGAATTTGACTTTATCGTCGTTATGGCCTAGGAGGTCGCGGGCAATCCACCAACCAGACGTTGATCTCTGTAGACGATGTAATGTTTCTTGGATGCGAGCGATTGTCTCGGGAGGAGAGGGTTCGTAGAGGGCCAAGACAAGCTTCGTGAATGATTTAGTCGTGTGAAATTAGGGCCAGGGAGAAAGATGATTTACTGACGGCTTCGGCCTCTTGAATGGTTGAAGGTAACTGGCCATCCATGGTTGAGGAGGTAGAACAGAGATCAAGTTTTCGCAAGAAGTCTTTTCATGGTGATGCTAAGGCAAAACAACCTGGAAGAGCGTGTGAGTGAGCAAGAGTAAGTTAGGTGGGTTGAGTACCTACAGCGGCGATGGCTGAGTGGGGGCGCAAACAATTTCAGATTCCCTCTGCTGGTTCTTTAACAACGGAAGACAACCAAGAGCGAGTCGTGAAGTTGGTTTTAGTGCGAAAGGGAATAAAAGACGGTAGTTGTGGTTTCTTTGGCAAATGTAGCCAATTTGCAGGGTTTCTGAGCCAGAAACGACGTTGTCGATAGCAACCCAAGGTGAGGTGGGCTGCAATACGAATACGTGGGTGACCAAAGTCCAGGTTAATGTTGAAGATGCAATTATGCGGATAAAGAGGCTCTTTCTTTTACATTTTAGTCCTCACAGCCGGACAAGCCTATCTGGGTACCTGCGATCTAGGCAGGAACCAATGTAAGGTGCCCACCTCAGCGTAGAGGACCTGATGGTGCCCACCTTGCTCATGAAGTGTGCTGTGCAAGCTCATACCTGCTGCCCCACCACCTCTCCATGTCCCTGTGCGGGGCATCTCAGAATCGAAAGTGGAAGGTAAAGGGAGACACCTGCTGCCCGCAGTGGGCGTTGCCACTGACCACAGCACCTCGCATTGCTGAACTACCCCACATCCAGCAGCTGCTACAGCGGCCAGGGCAGCCAGTGTCCAACCAGCGCAATTCCAGTCGCTACCTTCCAGGTTAGCTTAGGGTACCGCGACTAGCCGTCTAAGGTGGTGTCTGTCCTACCTATGTAGGTAGGTCATCGTTCACCCCGCCAAACACAATTCAAGCCACCCACCTTCCTGTTTGTACATTCCACCTGTCTCCTCCTTCCGACATCCTTCCGCCTGTTTCTGCCTTCCACACCTCATGATCTGGAGCAGCTTTCGCCCAGTCCTCAGTACTGTCTGTCGTAACGGACCTCCAACACCTACAGCAAGTGTCTGGTCCTCACTGATAACGTCAATCGCAAAGTCTCGTGCCGCTTCAGTCAGTGGCGCCCTTCGTCGAGTATCGTATCAATCGCCAGCACTCGACATGGAGCAAGTCGACACGTCCTCTCGCCTTTCGAGGCTGCGGGAGTTGATGAAAGAGCGCAATGTTGACGTTTATGGTATGCTCATAGCATGCATCACCAACCCTGCGACGCTTGCCAAACCGGTGCTGACGTCTAGTGGAAACTTGCAGTAATTCCTTCTGAGGACTCCCATGCGTCCGAGTACATTGCCGGCTGTGATGCCCGACGCGAGTTTATTTCAGGGTTCAGTGGCTCAGCTGGTTGCGCTGTGGTTACCTTGGAGAAGGCCGCCTTGGCCACGGATGGAAGATACTTCAACCAAGCTTCCAAGCAGCTGGACCAGAACTGGCTGTTACTGAAGCAGGGGCTCCAGGATGTGCCAACCTGGCAGGAATGGTCCGCCGAGCAGTCTGCCGGCGGCAAGACCGTTGGCGTCGATCCCGAACTTATCACTGCTTCCATCGCAAAGAAGCTTGTCGAGAAAATAAAGAGATCTGGTGGTTCAGACCTGGTAGCCCTGGACGAGAACCTGGTCGACCTGGTGTGGGCTGGCGACCGCCCGACAAGACCCAAGAATCCAGTCGTCGTGCTGCCTGAGCACTTCAATGGTAAGGACATCAGGTCTAAGCTCAAGGACTTGAGGCAGGAGTTGGAAAAGAAGAACTCACGTGCATTCGTCGTATCCATGTTGGACGAGATCGCCTGGCTCTTCAATCTCCGTGGCGATGATATCCCCTACAATCCCGTCTTTTTCTCTTACGCCATCATCACCCCTGACTCAGCGACGCTGTACGTGGACGAGTCAAAGCTGGGCAAGGACACTCAGTTGTACCTCTCGGAGAATGACGTTGCAGTGAAACCGTACGGAAGTATCTTCGACGCCATTGGTGCCTTGCGTGCTTCTGCGGAAAAGTCAGATGAGGGCTCCTCTAAGAGGTTCATTATTTCGACCAAGGCATCCTGGGCTCTCAAGCGTTCTCTTGGCGGCGAGGGCCAGGTTGACGAAGTTCGCAGTCCGATTGGGGACTCCAAGGCAGTCAAGAACAAGACTGAAATGGCTGGAATGAGAGCCTGCCACGTCCGAGATGGTGCTGCCTTGATCGAGTATTTCGCTTGGTTGGAGGATCAATTGGTAGCTAAGAAAGCGGTTCTGGACGAAGTCCAAGCTGCTGACAAGCTCGAGCAAATCCGTTCAAAGCACAAGGACTTCGTTGGTCTCTCTTTTGACACCATTTCTTCCACCGGCGCTAAGTCAGTTGACCCCTTGATCGTCTACCTTCCTGAGATCCAGCCTCTGAGTCGATATTCTAACCTTCTTGCAGTGCCGCTGTTATTCACTACAAGCCCGAGCGTGGTGCTTGCTCAGTCATCGACCCTAACGCCATCTATCTCTGCGACTCTGGCGCTCAATTCCTTGACGGAACTACGGATACGACAAGAACTCTGCACTTTGGGCAGCCTACAGAAGCTGAGAAGCTTGCGTACACTCTGGTGCTGAAGGGTAATATTGCCTTGGATACTGCAATTTTCCCCAAGGGAACAACAGGTTTTGCTCTCGATTGCTTAGCTCGTCAACATCTCTGGGTAAGCTTCAATTATCCTTGGACGGGTCATAATTCTGGGTTGACGTTTGTTTCCACAGAGAGAGGGTCTCGACTACCGCCATGGAACCGGGCATGGCGTGGGCTCGTACTTGAACGTACACGAAGGACCTATTGGAATTGGCACGAGAGTCCAATTTGCTGAGGTGGCCCTGGCGCCGGGCAACGTGGTTTCAATTGAGCCTGGTTTCTACGAGGATGGAAACTACGGCATTCGGATTGAAAACGTGGCCATGGTAACGGAAGTAAAGACGAAACATTCTTTTGGTGATAAGCCCTACTTAGGATTCGAGCATGTCACCATGGTTCCATACTGCCAGAACCTGATCGACCCCAGTCTTCTGACGGCGGAAGAGAAGAAGTGGCTCAACGAACACAATGCCGATATCTTCCGAAAGACCAAGGACTTCTTCAAGAACGATGTCTTGACTCTGGCGTGGCTCACGCGGGAGACACAGCCGATGTAAGAGTACAGATCTAGAATCGGACGAAAGCAGCAAGTGTGAAAGTGGCGGCAAAAGATAGTCGGAATACAGCATTTTGAAAAGGCTTGTTCAACGCTGCCTTATTCAATCGTTCCTTCACTCCCAACAGCTGTGGCAAGTCTAGTCCGTACCTATATGCAAGCTGCAATGAAAAGGTTAGCAGGTCTGAAGGGGCGAACGTGGATTAAGTGGCCAGTACGTAGACGGTGATCATGGCCAGGCCAGAGAGCAAAACAAGCGTATGCGACAGAAACCCGACGAAGAGACCGGCAACAAAACCTTGGCATTGTTAGTAAGGTTTGCCAGAGTGTTGAAATCACCAGAGAAGCTGCGTACCATAAATGCTACCACTTGATAGCTGTTTCATGGCTTCAGGGCTCAGGCCGCTATAGGACCGGTTTTGTACCCGCGGAACTGATGAAGTGCTAGGGGTGTGATAACTGTCGAAGTAGATGGGCGCGCGTTGGCACCGTACTGCAAAAGCTACGCCAATGCCAGTGCAGACGGGCAGAGCCAGGCGTCGGCCATGGACTCCAGCTGATAGTAGACGGCTCATTAGGCAAGGTTATGCAGGCTGGTCGGCACGGAAGGTTGATGAAGTTACGATGTACTGTAGCTGTGGATGTTGGTCGTCGATGGAATGCAAGTGACGTAGCTCCAGGAACACCGCCCGCGTACCTGAATTTGCTTAGGTAATTTGTTCGAGGGCTGTATCCACTAAGACGGCTGGCTACTGGTGTGCGACTTTACCTCACACTTCAGTAAGCCTTTCTTTTATCAAGGTCTTGGGCGTCGAACTAATAAGTCAGTCCAACAAGCAGGAATCCCGTCTCTATCCTCACTTCAGCTAGCTTTAACCAGTCTAGCTGTTCACGCACCTCATTACGCCTCTGTTGAGAGATTCTTACTTACTCAGGTTTTTGTTCTGTTAGACGGCTGCCATAATAGCATTTGAACAACTTGCTGAGAATATATTCTATACAGTACAGGAATTGCAACTCATGTAAATGATTATGGAGTTCAGCGTTTATCGCCTGCAAACCACCCGCTACCCATCGAAACTTCCTACATGGGTTTCACCACTGCTAGAAACCAAGAATTTCTACAGCTTGAACCTCTGCACCATCAACGCCGATTACTCCATGTCCAAATCAAGCAAGTCGACAAACCACTAAACGCCTTAAGCCCTGGGTATTTGTGCAGCCATAAGATAGGGAAAACGAAGGTAGCCAAGCCAAGGGCTGCGCTGCCGGTCCTCTTGCGGGATTCCAGGCTAGCGCATACTGTTCCGCAACGACTAGATGCATCTCGAGCGACTGGCGGCGACCTTACCCTAAGCCTCCCCACACACCCCGAATCCGCCTAGCAAGCTGAATATCTTTTTGCATGATGGTGACTCTCTTCGCGTGAATGGCGCACAGGTTGGTGTCTTCAAACAGGTGGACGAGGAAAGCTTCGGCGGCTTCCTGCAGAGCTTGGATCGCATGCGACTGCCACCGCATGGCCTCGCCTCGTGGCCTTACTGACTCGGCAATCTCGCGAACCTGAGCACGAGTTAGATATAGAACGTCTTAGACGGGTGCGCTGTAGACCAACAAGACGAGAAAATGGTAGTCGGCGCATGAGCAGATCAGTGCCACTCTGGTACTTTCGGATCTCTCTCAGAGCAACCGTGCCTGGTCTGTAACGTCTCTTTCCGCGACTGGGGATCGGATCACCGGCTGCTTCTGGTTAGCAAATTGTACCAAAGAAGCCTTTGGGCTGGGTAAAGCATACGTTGGACGTCACTCTGTCGCGATTTACGGCGACCACCGTCGGATTGTCTTGCTTTCTTCGGAGGCATGGTTTTAGATGGGCAATTGCCGTATTTTCTTGCGCAGGCACCAGATCGAGCTGTGATTCGTCGTGATCGTTATTGGATTGGTTGTCTGAGGGGTTCGCGACAGATGCGAGTTTGTATCGTTGTGGTGTTGATGTGCGCGGTAGCGAGGTTGTGGTGGTTGAATACAGCTGAGTAAGAGCTGGAGAGCAAGAATTGAGAAGAGAGCGAGCGATGTGAGAGCCTGGCAAACTTCGCGCGAAAAAAAGGAAGAAGAAATTGCGTATTGTTGAAAGTCGAAAACGAACAATGCGAGGTAACTGAAAGACAATTCGAAAGGTCGGGGCTGGTGGGTGCGCGGCAGGAGCACATCAATTAAACCAGCCCCGCGATTTTTCGCCAGTTTGCGACAAGGGAAATGCGACAACGCGTTTTCGCGTGTCTCGCGCGCGTAAATTACGTACAGTACTGATCCGACTACACTCTCTGCGCGACGCCTTGATTAGGTAATTGGAAGTCTGTGCCAGTACCTTAGTATTATGTCAGCACGCCAGCCACAACTATGTATCTCATGGCTTGCTCCAATACAGGCACTTAGGTGGCCTCTTGCCTAAGGAGGTGAGCCAGTGCCGCACGATGTTCATAAGTGCACAGGGGTGTGATCTTCTCCCCAGTACTAGCACCAGTACTAGAGATTTAACAGCAAAAGTGACCTCCGATGATACCCTATATCCCTTATATAATTTCGGATTTATAATAGAAGTACCTATTTTACTACTAAGTCAGCATTTTAACTAAATTCAGCAAGGGATATACTCACTGCTTTCGTAGCTAGGGTCCCTAGCTAGCTAACTAGTAGCATACCTTACTAGTTTATGCAAACTTTACCTATATTATAGCCTCCCGTATACTATAATAAAAACGCTAAAGTTATACCCTCTTATAATAACTTCGAGTACTCCTGCGCATAGCTAGTAAGCTAATAAGGGCTTAGATATCTAGGAAGGTATCGTTATTACTATGCCTATTATAGAAGAGAGTTCTAACTCTAATAATAATAAAGTTAAATAGATCGAGCTACTACCTATTAAACTAGCAAATCTAGGATCGAAGAAGCAAAAGAGAATATCTTAGCTAAATAATAATACCCCTCTGCTTATAATTAAAGCTAGTAGGGCTAAAAGTAAGGGCTTATAGATATACTAGTTAGCTTATTAAATAGCGATATTTATATAGGATCTTCTATATGCTTTTCGGGAGAAGAAGCTAAATATTAATAAGCTATAAGCTCTGAAGCTAATATAAGTAGAGATTATAAAGAGCCTTAACGATGCGAAGGTCTTCGACTATACCATAACGCTAGACTATATATATAATAAGTTCTATACTAAGAAGAAGAAGTTCTCTCTATAGGTATAAGTAGCACTGAAATCTAGTAATACCTTCGATAAGATTACTAGCATAGCATATATTAATAAAGATAAAAAAACGGCGTTCTTAGCTAATAACCCGAAGGCGTCGTAGATCTAGAACGGAGGGTTAGGTTAGCCTTAGCTCTACTTAGAGATATAGAATAGAGGCCTGGGTACTAGTAATAATATATATACTATAGAAGACCTCATATAGGCGAGGGACTCTAATATAGAGGATAATATTGAGAGTAGCGAGAGTAGTTATAAGGAGGAAGTTAATAACTTCGCTAAGGAGGAGGATAATGTTATTAATAGTATGCCTAGTCTGCCTGCCTTATCAACCCTATAAAGTAACTACTTTATATTAGGTATACTGTTAGTCGGTAGGTTACGTAATCGTTACGTAAGCAGGGGTAATAATAGTAATAGTAAAAGAAGTAATAGTATTCTTCGTTGCTATCTAAAAGAGGGAGTTTTCTAGGAAGGATTTACCTCTTATTTATACTAGAGGTAAGGTATC